>JBBBDQ010000417.1:3645000-3805818 GCA_037127315.1 Ascarosepion bandense
AAGTTAAACAGTTCCTGTATTTAAATCGACAGTCTTTATTCCAGTGGAATCCATCACATCTGTAACATGCAGATGGGGGTATTTTTGATTTGACATCTGTCATTAATCGCCTTATATCTTTTTCTTTATCATTAAATTTGTTTTTCTTTCGGGGAGGGTGAAAATCGTAAATTTTTGTTCAACTTGCGTATGTATGCTACTCCTGGTTCCTCGATATCCTTAAATTTTTTTCTTTGATGCTCAAGCATTTTTGACAGACTTCTGACAATTTTTGTAGCGTTAATCCAGGCTCGTTTTGAAGCTTCGTGAGCATTCTTTAGTGCAATTTTGCTGTCCTTGGCTGAAATTAATCCCTGTCCGAAAATAAGACACTTAAAATTGTCTGGAGTCAATTTTGCTAATTTAAAATCATTACAATGTTTGTTAACGATTGCGGCGAACGTCGAGTAGTCCTCATTTTTGCTTTTTATGAGGTTCAGACATTTCCACCTTTTGTGAAAGAATGATGTCTTTGGACTGAAGAGCTCTGTAAGGCAGGTAACTGCCTCGATAAACGTCAAAGCGTTTTTTTTTTTCGGTAAAATATAGTCCACAAATTTTGTGTACTCCTCTGTACCCAATTTCCTGAGTAATAAACGTATTTTTTCATTTCCATCCAATTTTGGCAATCTATAATGAAAATGTTTTCATGACGTCTGAAATAGTCCTCGAAATGTTTATCGTCTTCTAGATAGTATTTAAATGTGTGTATTGTGTCCCAATCTCTTCCTTCCAGTTATGGGTTAAATAGCAGAACAGATTGGGTTCTATAGCCTTGGTCGGCAACCAATCTACCGCAGAAAGCAATGGCAACCTACTGTGGGATAATCTTCTGCCCAGTCAGTCATATCTCTTTCGAGACATAATCGCCCAAGCGTGTATCACGTATGGCACTTAACTGACTGATTGTGTTCCAAACTGCGTCTTGGGAAATAGTCTCCTCTTTTTCAATATTCTTTTCTAGTGAGTTAACTGTCACTTTTAATAGTAATTCCTGGAGTCGTATTTGTCTCTATTTATTTATTCTTTGTGCTTCCATCTGTTTCTTCTCTTAATTTTTAACTGTGCTTCAATAGACACTGACAACAGCATTTATTTTAATTGAACCAATGAAAACGCCACTATTTCAAACGTGTAACAGGTTGCTATTGCAACACCCAGGCACGATTGCTAACGAAAAATTAATTTTTATGAAGCAAATGCACACGTCTTAATTTCATAATATTAACGTTTCAACATCTTTATTTTATCAAATAATTTTCTTCCCCTTTTATTAATACTTTCTTTAAAATCCTGCTTTCTAAAATAGTTTATTAAATAAAGTTTTACAACATTCGCACCAATTTCTTCTCCTGTAAGTTACTTTATTCTTTATATAGAAATATATTGTATGAGAATCTTTTGCATGTTTGATTCATTTATACAATCCATGTTACTACACGCTATAAAAAGCACATGTCCACTCCAAATTAAAGTATTAAAATGTCAGACATTTTCTTAAAAGCAAACAAATATTTGCTCGACTGCTATGCTAGGTTTACCTCCCTGTATAGCGTAAATGTTATCTAAAAGAAAAAGAAGAAACTTGAAACGACAGAGATGTGGTTCTATTAATGAATGCTGAGGAATTGATGGAGATAAACATGCAACCAACGAAGAAATTCTAATGAAAATAGTGACTTCAAGGACATTGTTGAGAGCAATAAGAAAATAAAAGATGATTTTATGGAGATATGTAATGTAGTAATAAGATATGCGTATTAAACAATTTAGTTTTGAGGTTCCCAAGAAGTTTAACACTCATGGGGCATATTGAAGTTAAGTGAAGCGGCGTGAACAGTGAGTAATCTGTTTAAATTTAAATATAGAGAACATAAAAGAGGCTTCACAATGAAAATGGGATATAAGTTACATAGGGCAAAAACTGAAAGGAAGATTACGAGAACTATTATCGCATAGATAGATAGATAGATAGATAGAAAGAAAAAATGAACATAGATAGATAGATAGATAGATAGATAGATAGATAGATAGATATCATTTTCATCAGTTATTTTGGATAATTATATAACTCTACACAACTTAATTATCTTATTTTTTAAAGAATGTTTGTCTCCTGTATTTAGTCTTGATATATACAATTCAATAGTCGACCTCATTCTGTTGCATTCTTATTCTTTTTGCAAGCAATTGATTAAAACTTTCTTAAAAGAAACACAACTAGACACAAAATTATTAAACCAGATGTCAAAAGTACGGCTAAAATATCAAGCGTAAAAAAATGAGACAACGAAATGTCTTGAATCTCTGATCTTAAGTGATCGCTTTCCATATTATAGAACCTCATTGACAAAACTGGCTTCTCTTACGGATTGAAGTTCTTTTTGTAATCGAAACATTTCGACCATCTTTGCAATATTGCTCTTGTAAATAGAATTTTCAATAACCTCTTCAATATTTATTACCAACTCAACCACTGTGAAAGTAATACTGTTCATTTTGATATCATATTTCTTTGACATTATATTCTCAGTATTGTACATTTGATCAGTAAGTGGTGGAAATCCAATCATAGTAACAGCATGGTACAAACCTTTATATTGACCACTGATTTTACAGTGGGCAATTAAAATGTTAGAATTAATTAGTGTTATGGTTTTGGGGTTGCCGAGAAGAAAAGGTTAGGGTTAGGGTTACATTCACTTAAGTGCAATTCCCTTTGGGAAAGGTATGAATCCATCTTTCCAGCAGGACAGATCGGGTTCTATGGCTGTCGCCGGTATTGTATATGGCCTACTTAGTTTGAAATAGTCCTACCTCAGTAAGAGTATGTTTATAGATATAAGTATTTGACTTTTTATTGAAACTAATTATTTTCCCTAAGCCTAACTCATATCATAAAATTATAATACTTCCTTATAATACGCTTTTTACGGTGATAGTTTACATGAAATTTGAGGACCAAGTTTGAATTCGTTGCATTCACTTACGTGCAAATACCTTTGAGAAAGGTATTAATCCATTTCTTCTCCCTTCAGCTATGGATTGAATAAAAGGATATATTGGGTTTCAATAGAGTTGGTTGGCAACCAGTCTATCGCAGAAAGAAATGACAATCTACTGCGGGAATATCTTCTGTCTAGTCCGTAGTTGAACGAAAGAGACATGATCGCCCAAGCGTGTACTCCGTATGGCATTTAGCTGACTCACTAGATTGGCTACTAGGTCTCATTGTTTTACTGTTGAAATAGGTAGATATAACAAAGTTCTATTCTCATCATTTACTTTCTTCCATCATTACTGCCCAAGCAAAACGGTAATGCCATTGGTACGTACAGAGGGTGAAAGTGAAAGAAAAGACCAAGAACAGAAATGATTACAGAAAGGACAGAAGATAAAAGGGACTCAAAAAGACAGGGTATAGCGATTTACGTTGCGTTTAAATTTTTGAAGATTGTAATTATCAAGGAAGCAAGTAAACAAAAGAGAGTTCCACTTGCGATAAAATAAACTGTCGTTGTAGAAGTGGATGTTGCATTTAGCTTTTTCAACAGTAACCGGTGGACCAACCATGTATAATGTGCAGCAATTAACTGATTAATTGTTAATATAATCTCTGATGACGGAGTGAATAACACTGAATACAGAATAATATCTGTAAGCTCATGTACCTCAGTGGATTTATTGCCTTACTTGAAGTTAAACGATAAAAAGCTATTTTTTTACTACTATTTTATAAGGGATCTTGACAGTTTCACTGATAATTTCTCGTGGTAGAATTCTGGGATTGAAGTCTCAGTTCTAACCTTGTGATGATGTAATATATTCTTCATAATGACTTGACTAATCACAATCACTCCACCCTCGTCTACTGAACAGGTGTAAAGGCCCATCCCTTGTTTCCTGTTTAGGATGTGGTTCCTGGTTTTCTCTTTTCCAATCTTTACACTCCTTTTTCTTTTTTCTTTTTTTTTCAATTGGAATAGATAGACTAAACTATCGCCCGGTTCACACTCCACCCACGTCTATTGAACAGGTGTAGAGGCTCATCCCTTGTTCCCTGTTTAGGATGTGGTTTCCGGCTTTCTCTCTTCTAATCTTTTCACGCTTACGTAGCCCCCTGCAGAAGAGTAGCCGTTTATGAGCTTGTTTAAATACTGGGCTTCTGTCGTAACCAAAACCCGTAAGATTCTTTTTTGTTCAATCAATCCAGTATTGAAGGTAACTATATTGACTCTTGGTTCTTGTACAATCAAGAACAAAACGAAAACAAAATTTATTAGGCTCTAAAAAGGACCGGAAATTGTGGAGAGCTATTATCGCCAACGTTCCGAAGAGATATGGCACATAGAATAAAATTTTATGAGATAGTAATCTACAAAAACAGAAAATACTTGCAAAATTTAAGCTTTAAAAGAATATTTTATTAAAAGCATGAATTTAACGTTCCTTACAAAAAAAAGTTCAGTGAACATCACATGATGCATTTTCTTTATTTATCTCTCCGGCTTAGTTTTTGCATCTTTAAATACTTTTTTAAACACGTTACTTGCAGTTAAAAAAAAAGGTTAATTAAATCACGATAAATGAGATGATACATTGAGGATTACAATTCATAAATAAAGATAAAATATTTCGTTCTGGAATGGATTTTTAATTCATTATGGCTTCAAAAATGACAGAAACGACTTGAGCCGTATTTTGTTATATATTTTTCAGTGACTTGACTAATAGAAGTAATGCCAGATGTGAAAAAATTACAATGATTTTATATCCGTTAAAATGGCGTTTCTAAATGAAAATAATATAACTAAATAATAATGCTCCTCAGGTTTCTCATAAAAAATTTAAATAACCCTAAATTATTTTTTGTCTCCCGAGCGAGGTTTTCTCATTTTCCTGAAATCTTTTAGGCACGCATTGATAACATTCACGTGAAGCAAATTTAATATTAAATTAATTTGAAGAAATAAATGCAAATTTGACGTTCGTATCTTTATTTTGTTTAATAATAGTAAGGAAGCGCAACTGCATATTGATGATTCTGATTTCTTTATCCACTGAGCATTAACAGCGCTTCCAAATGTCAAATACATTGGTGGAATAGCTATCCAAATGGCAAGCAAGAGAAAGGAAAAATCTTGGAATTTGTTTCTGCTTCTAAACATGGAGTTATCGATATCTCTCCAGGAAGTCTTGTCAGTTGGGGATTCGTGTAAATTGAATAGAAGACGAGTTCAGTAAGGTCAAATACGATGTCATCTTGAAACAAACAAATTATTATTATTCCAGCCCTAATATAAATCTAACAAAATGGCTGGCATTGAAGTATCTTCTTGGCACCCAAATACTAATTTTTTTATCACGCATTGTGCCAGCTGTTGTCAATATTAAAGTTTATACCTCGGTGTTCCCATGATTAGGATTTCAAGTTTTTAATTAACCCTTTAATAGTAAGATTATAGCATTGGAAGCTTTCCAAATGTCAATGAAAATTTTTAGTTTCACAGTGAACGAGTTGATCAGAAATATCAATGAAGTCAATGAGAATCAAAAGTACAAGAAAAACATTGCTCAGATGACGAAATATTTTGATCACTGAATGAACTCCTATTACGTAATGAGTCTTCCTATTTATTAGTGAACTTTGGACAATCGCTTCACGTAAGAAGAATAAGCTTGAAGCAAGATAAATGTGGTTATACAGAGAGGTATTAAGACTTCTATATACGGAACATGTAATTAACAACGAAATTTTAGAGAAAATGGAAGCAAAATGGACAGTTTTAGTGAGCATAAAAAAGAGATAGTTGAAAGCACAACATGAGAAAAAGCGCTTTGAAAATTAGATAAACACAGAGTAGACTAAAGGCAAGGAGGTTGAGAGTAACTTCGCATAACCTACCGAGCTAACTTCAATAAATGGTTGGCGTTGGAGAGTTTAGGAAAGATAGCTGATGACAAAATTTATTAAGAGTTACAGAGACAGAAAATTGTAGAGATCCATGATCACCAATTTTTTGAAGAGAGGCAGCATATAGAAAGGAATGACATGAAGAATAGAATGTCCTAGAGCATAAAGTCTATTTACTCGTACTGTGTTAAAGTTAGACTCTCTAATAGTGTTTATTTGTGTGATTTTTCTTGCTAAAATTTCGAAAATCGGCCGCATTTGTTGCAGACAGGTTATAAATCAGCCCTCGTCTATTCATTTTCTACGGTTCGCTACGATGAATATGGTTGCATTAAATTTAGACACAGGCAGATGCACACATGTAAGATAACGACTTGTTTTTCTTCTGATAATAAATCGATGTTTTCTGTTCTGTGAAATAACAGTTCAAAAATGACTTCTCGAAATAAGTATGAAGTGATTATGAAGATTGATCAAACAATTGCATCAATAATAATATCACAGAAACAATAATATCAGTGAAACACGGAATATTGAACAGTGTTTTAAATGAATATTTTGAACGTTGCAATCTTATTCTTTGCTCTTCTTTATATATATATATATATATATATATATATATATATATATATTGTGATGGATGCATCAATATATATGCATCGCCTACATATCAACGTGACCTTTCCTTCTCATAGCAACAGTTGACAGACATGCTGATTATAACCATGAACTGTAACAATCAGCTGCAGCTATTGTCGTATCAACGGATCATAACAGGAAGGTTTGAAAATTGTGATTAACACTGAGTGGACGACAACAGCAAATAAGAACACGGAATGGTGTCACCAAAGAAAAAGGGTAAAAATAAAATATAAGCAGTTTATTTTTTGAAACTCGCTAAAGTTATGTATTTTTTTACTATTTTTTGTTTGATGCTATGGTTCATTTGAACGAGTGTTTTTGTAATTTTCAAAGAAATTTCTTTGGACTTAAAACTTAGTTAACTCACCACTTTTTTCCAAATTGGAGTAGATAGTACCTACTATCGCTCGGTTTCATACTCCACCCCCTTCTATTGAACAGGAGTAGAGGTGATCACCTTGTTTCTTGCTTAGGAAGGGGTTCCCGGTCCTTCTACCTCCTCCTTCGGTCTTAGTGGTAATTCAGTTGGAAGCTCTTTGCTGTTAGTGAGTGTGGTGGCAATGTCTCTCCATTCTGAGGGTACCGGGTTGGCAGTTTCCTGGTTGCGGCTTCCGACTGGTAGTTAGGAGCCCGAACACTTGCGTAGCGTCTTGAGAGGCTGCTCTGATCAACAGTTGAATAATATCGGGGTTTCTGTAGTGCCATATCGTGCATGGACGGGCGTCCCTTCATGAACCTCCGGTGGGCAACCCCGAGGCCACATTATGATGCAGGCTGCGCCAGTCTCTATTCCTCACATGCTGCAAATAGTAACCAACTGATTCTGCCTTAGTCCTCTCTCCTAAAAAAAAACACCATGAAAAAGAACAAACAAAATACCAAAATCAAACCAGCTACTCGGAAAACGCCCAAACCTCTCTGTGTCTCTTTCACTAACATACGTGGTATCCGCACTAACTTTTATAGCGTAGAAGCATTCCTCCAAACTAACTCACCTGATATCTTAGCTCTATGTGAAACTAACCTTGACCCGTCTATCCCCTCCTCTGAGTTCTATGTTCCTGGTTACCTTCCCCTCTTCGGAAGGACTCCAACGTCCATATGCATGGGGTTGGTGTATATGTCAGTGAACACCTCCCCCAAGCTAGAGTAACATCTCTCGAATCCCTGGACCAGTCTTTCATGTGCTTCCGTCTCTCACGTCTAAGCTCTGTTAGCTATCTCTTCTTCCTCTACCGCTCCCCCTCCTCCTTTGACTGTTCAGTGCTTGACAGCATCTCTGACAATATCGACAAGGCCATTTCTTCGCACCCATCTGCCCATATTTTCGTGTTTGCCGACTTTAACGCCCACCACCCTAAGTGGCTGGAAAACTCTGTAACCGACCCTGCTGGTGTCCACACCTTTAATTTTTTGATCTCCCAATCCTTTACGCAAGTGGTGGATTTCCCCACGCGTTTTTCCAATAGCCCTAACGGAAGGGACTCGTTACTAGACCTCTGCTTCACTTCCACCCCAAATTCTTGCTCCACCAGACAGCTCTGCCCTCTCGGAAATTCTGACCACGCCGTAGTTTCTGTCAACATCTCGTTCCACTCCACTCCTACCCAAGAAACCCAGACCAACAGAATATCCTACTGCTATCATAGAGCAGACTGGGATTCGTTCCGTGACTTCCTCTGCGACGTCCCTTGGAACAATGTTTTTAGTCTTCCCGTCGAAAACTGTGCATCAGAGGTCTCCTCCTGGGTTAAGGCTGGCATCGATGCATTCATCCCTGCCAGAAAATTTCAGCTTAAATCTCATTCGTCTCCCTGGTTCACGCCCGCTTGCTCGGCTGCCATTGCCCACCGGAATCACTTCTTCCGGCTTCATCGTAGCCACGTGTCGGAACCAAAACAGGCGCCTTTTCGCCTCAGCTCGTAATAAGTGTAAAAAGATACTTAACGAAGCTAAAATGCTGTTTGCTGCCAGGATGAAGCAGCGCATAGCATCCTCCAAGTTCGGTACCAAAGACTACTGGCGCCTCTGCAAACGCGTGGTTAGCAAGAGTAAGTCCTCAATACCCCCACTAATAAACGAGTTTGAGGTCCTCACCTCCTCAGCGGACAAGGCTGAATGCTTTGCCCATAGATTCTCGACCAATTCGACTCTGGAATCCATACACCCGATTTCCCATCTAGAACTGAGGCCCAATTGAATGACGTCCACATCACGCCCTCGCTGATTTCTAGCATAATCTCAAAATTGGACCCTCACAAAGCAAGTGGTGGGGATGGAATCCCAGTCATAGTTTTGAAGAATTATGCCCCTGAGCTCTCCTCTATCCTTTCTAAGCTCTACAACCTTTGCCTATCTTCCTCCTGCTTTCCTGCTTGTTGGAAGTCTTCTTCTGTGGTTCCAATATTCAAGAACACTGGTGAACCATCGGACCCATCAGCCTTCTTCCGATCTTCGGCAAAGTGTTCGAAGCCATTATCAATGCCGAGGTCGTTCAGCATCTCACAGCTCACGGGCTCCTCTCGGACAAACAGTATGGCTTCCGCTTCACCAGGTCCACTGCTGACATGCTAACGACCATCACCGAGTATATATACAAGGCTCTCGACAAGAATGGTGAGGCCCGAACCGTCGCCTTGGATATCTTTAAAGCATTCGACAGAGTATGGCATGCCGGCCTTCTACGGAAACTGCGAAGCTATGGCATAACTGGACTTTTGTTGGACTTAATCCGGTCATTCCTCTCTAATCGCACATTTAAACGGACATGCCTCCCAGAACTACCCTACAAACGCGGGTGTACCCCAAGGCTCTATCCTAGGTCCAACGCTCTTTCTAATCTATATCAATGATCTCCCCGATACCATAAGATCACAAGTAGGTATGTACGCCGATGATACCACAGTTTACTCTCGCCTCGATCAAAAATCTGGTGTAGGTGACAAGGGCGACCCTCGCTGCCGAACTTGAGAAGGACCTCCAATCCGTGGTGGATTGAGGTAAGAAATGGCTCGTAAAATTCAATTCTTCCAAAACGAAGCTGCTGTCAATTAACCACCACAGACAACCGCACCTCCCTCCCATTAGCATGGAACAGGCTTGCCTCCCAGAGAGTAAATCACTACGCCTGCTTGGCCTGACACTCTCAGCGGACCTCAAGTAGAATGACTACGTCGAATCCATTGCTAAATCCGCAGCTATGAAAGTCGGCTCTCTGTGCAGGGCCCGGAAATTCTTTCCGCCTGAATCTATCCTGCAATTATATAATTCCACCACCCGCCCGTGTATTGAGTACTGCTGCCACATCTGATCGGCTGCCCCTTCTATTCTTCTCGGGCTTCTTGACAAAATACAGCGAAGAATCTGTAATGTGATTGATACCGACTTGGCTGACCGCCTGCAGTATCCCTCTCACCGGCGTGACGTGGCTTCCCTGTGCCTCTTCTATAAATACTTTCATGGCTTCTGCTCTGACGAACTTAAATCACTGGTGCCCCCTAGATGTGAATTTGCACGAGATACTAGATTGGCAACTAGGTCCCACCCTTTTACACTGAAACCGATGAAATGTAACCGCAATTTCTACTCCAACAGCTCGCACTTCCCGCCTGTGGAATTCCCTACCGCATGCTTGCTTCCCCGACGGCTACAACCTCCAGGAGTTTAAATGTAAGGTCAATAGACACCTCCTAACACACTAACTCACACCCACTCTCTCCAACTCTCTCCCTATGTACATCCTAAGTCGTCTATCACCCTCCTTCTGACATTTCCTATACCCAATCCCTCTATTTGTAACCCCCTGCGCTATAGTGGCAGTGGAATGCCTTGCTTGGGGTCACACGATTAAAAAAAAAAGTAGCAGAAATGAGTTGAAACCGTACAGACATCATCCCAATCTATGTAAGAAGATGCCTGGCAGAATGAGAAGCCAGAGATACGATTTATACTGTAATAAATATTATATTGTGCGTTGATGCTCAAGTCGTGTTATCTTGGGTATTATCTGAAAATATTAAAACTAAAAAGTCTATTTCCATCAGCAGATAATCCTGCTTACTTTGATCACAAGTGGTATTAGTCTTACTAAATTCTAAACACTATTACAATTTTGATAATATGACTTTCAGTGGTTGTCCGGTGAGGTTGTCTTTGGTAGGAGAACTATTTATTTAGTCCAAGGGAGCTAACTCGTGATTTATCGCAACACAGTTTTGTGAATATTATCGAAGTTAATTATGTGGTACCCATCAAGAATCCTTTTAAAACTCGACTTTACTAATCTTTAGGTAGAGTTCGCCGATGCCTTTTCAGGTGAGGATAATTGTATTGGATCTGCTAAAATTAAAAATCAGATGGCATCATTCAATTACTTTCTTTAAAAATATTTATCCTTTGGAACTGTCGATCCCTCATTTGAACCAGTAGACCTTCTGCGGCAAAGTTTCGATGATGAATGTTATTTAAATATTTTTGTATCTGCAGATAAACATGCTTATGGTTTTAATTCCAAGACTCTTGCAAAAGTTAAAAACGTATGTAATAAAAATCATGTTTATCTTTGATACTGGAATTGAAAGTTGATACCTGGTTACAGGTCTGAGCATATTCTCTTATTAATTTATATAGCGATTTATTTTCCTTGTGCAGTTTTCTTTTTTAATTTTCTTTTTCTAAGAATGTAAATATTTAGTTAATAAAACATTTAGAAATAAGATTATAAAGAAAGTATTAAGAAAAAGAGAAAGTAAGAAAATTATTTGATAATAAAATAAATAAAAATGCGGTTGAAACCTTAATACTTTGAAATTAAAGAAAGACGCTTACAATGTCCTAAATTTATGTTTATCAAATTAAATAATGTCATAGTTATATTGCATTTTTATTTTACTAATGGAAGCGGATTTTCGGAAATAGAGGCAAAATTTTTCATAATAATAATAGATGATTTACATTCCTCAATGAGTCCTGCGTTTAACTAATAAACCAATTTTCTCAATAAAATTTAATTTCTTATGTTTTCATGAATTACCTAGAGGAGCCTAGCAGATGTAAAAAGAAATATTTTTATTAAGATTATAAAAAGCAATAACTTCAAAACTAATTTCATTCATTTGTGAATAATTTCTGAGAGTTTCATTAAAATCCGACAATTATTTGATTTTTGCAAGAATTTCCAAATTAATATGTTTATATATAATATTACGTTTTCCATTGTAAACTCTCGTAATGATTTGGTTACCCGCTTACTCAAATCAAGACAAAATATTTTACCAAAATTTCGAACGTGTTAGAATGGATTTAAAAATTATTAAGAATAATTAGAAAATACTTTGATCTTTCTTCTTAATGTCATAAACATTTTGATAGAAAAAGCCCGTTTTTATTAAGATTGGAGCCGTTTATATTCATACTTGTTTTTTCAGCGATTTAGTCGAGGTACCAATATTGGAGGTATTAAAATCCGACGCGTAATTCTGTCTTTCCGTTATAGAAGCGTTTCTATAACGTAAATTTGTTAAGACTGAATTGATACATGAGATTTTATAGTCAATTTGACACTTCGCTGCGAATGTATTTTTGCAACGATAAACTTATTGGTTATCCGTTTCTCTGGAGAACAGAGAAAATTCGGAAATAACTGTATGTCACTCAATTTCGTAAAATCGTTTCACCATATTTAAAGAAAACCGAGGGACGACTGCAAGTTGATTTTTATTTGAAAAGTAGATGGACGTTGGTCCGTTCAGCAGGTTTATATTTTTTGCAGAATGGAGAAATTTATTTTATTCACTGTAAAAATATATTTCATTGCTGTAAAGAAAATTTGTAAAGGTACTTTTTTAGGAAAAATATCAAAACCAGAAGGATTTATAATTTAATATTTTCAGAGGAAAATTATTTTAATATTTCTATGGAATGATTTGTATATTCTAATATTATGCATGAAGTGTCTATTCTAATATTATATTTGTCACGAAAAATACCTTATCAATATAACAACTTTCTCCTGAATTAAGTTTCATCTAATCTAAGAGAAAAAAATAAAAACAATATATATTTTGTGATCATCATTTGCCGTTTTTGAAACTATTGTTATCATTGGTGAACAGATCCAAATGCGTCCTTAACAAAAGAAAAAGTAATTAAAAGTAGAATATGAACTTAAAATATATTTACTTTTTCTACTCTAAAATATGGTGTATTGATGTAAATTATTTATTTTAATAAAAGATTTTTCAAGGAAAGCACCAGCGAGTAACTATTTTTTATAGATTTAAAATGTGAGAATTTCATTTTACGTTTTCATTTTGATTTATTTTGGTTACATATGAACCTGTAAAGTAATTCTAATTTTTTATCAAATTGTATTCGTAAAATTGAGTTCCTTTTTTCACATTTTTATTAACTGGTGATAAACATTTACTAAGACGTTACGTTAGAGACATATACTGAACGGAAACATTTGTACAAAATCGTCTCACTATTTCTATATATCTGTATAAGTATTTTAATCTGTTCAATTTCTATTTATCTAGATAGCTAGCTAGCGATATTCTTCTAAATTACATGTATATATATATATGATAAAATAAAGTTTAGGTAGGAAACGTTTATCAATCTAGCATGTTTCACTTTTATTAATATTTTATCAGAGTATGAGAAAAAAAGAAAAAAGAGAAAGAAATGCTGATATTTTTTAATTTTGTATTGTTTGATTTTCATTGTTTAACTAGCTGAACCCTTGAAAAATTCACTGATCATGTAGTAATATTTTTACCATTTTAAATAAAATTCAATGGATGTTGATTAATTAGATAATATTGTTTAGTTGTGAATGTGAATATTTTTACATCACTCTTTGTACTTCTATTATTATTATTTGAATAGTAGTTGCATTTAAATGTGATATTCATGCAACTTCTAATTCTCTGTATTTTATAATTTTATCAAATTTTTAGTCGATATATTTTTATATGATGATGTGCATTCTTCTTCGTCTTCTGCTTTTCCTACTTCTTTTTCTTCTTCATTGTTTTCGTCTCCTTATATTAGTACAAACTAAACAATATCATTTACTTGATCAACATCCACTAAATTTTATTTGAAGAGAGGTACGTGAAAAACAGAAATACATGTGTTATAGTTTTTGTCAAAAGCGTGACATTGTCTGACAGCCATGACTGTGTTTTCCTGCTTGTGTGGCATGGTGCAGAGTCTAGTTGCCCGACATAGGATCTTCCCGCTACCACCTTCTTCACCCAGGACAGCACTACCTCCTCAACGCACATGATGTAGGCCTTCATGAGGTCTTCACCGATAAATCCGGGAAGTCTTTTCCTATCAGGACAATTAGAGTAACTTTTCCGAGCAGCTGTACTTTTTTAATCCCCATTAGACTCATACTCATCCAACTCTACCAATTCTCTGTCCTAAATTTTAAACCCAAACACTTCGAAATGTTCGTATTAGAGATTCCGGAGCGAATGCCAAGAAGCAGAGAATGCTGTTTCCAAATTTTTGGTAGGGCGAATTGCGTCATGGTACCCATTTTCTCAGAGGTTGTGCCCAACTGACCTATTATTTTGTGGCAGTCGACAAAATCAAAAACAAACGACGAGCATGAGCAAAATTAGAATTATAAAATGGCGACAATTTTTCCTTCGCACCCTTTAATAATATATATATATATATATATATATATATATATATATAGCAACACCTAATGGAGTCTGCTCAAGAGGCACTCTGATAAAAAGAAAGTAAAGCCATAATAACTGGTAAAGTTTCAATATTTCATAATGAATTCTTGATAAATGGTAAGCGATCACAACTAAATTCAGTATTTCACAATGAGTAAAAAAATCCATTTTCCCGAATATCTGTTGCGAACTGGTTGATGATTGCTGAAGAACGCATGAAACTCTTTGTTCTAGTCAATTATATATATATATATATATATATATATATATATATATATATATATATATATATATTTCCTTGAGTATGACAAATTAGGAATATTTTTTAATAGTATTTCAATTTCATTTTGTGTCGAAGAATTTTCCATAACATTTATAAGCCGACCGGTTAGGCTAATTTAGTAACTGTTTTAAAAATGACTTTTAATTTTTTTTGATAGAAAAATATTGTTTGTATATTTGTATTGGTGAAAGTAATAACAGTTTTATTCTGAGTTGAGTTTTTGATTTAATCCTGCCCACCGCACCAAAAAAATCAAGTGATCCTGGCTATGTTCAAAATACATGCTATTTTGGGTGGGCTTAATTCTTTTTATTAGGAGAACATTTAATATATTCACACTTTTTTGCTTTGTTTGTTTGTTTTTTTTTTGTAACTACATGGTCTTAATATATCTGTGTTATTTACAATGATTTCTTCTTGTCACACACACACACATATATATATATATTCATTTGGAAACCTTGATTTTTCTTAACTTGTGATGCTTTCTTCTACCTACTTCATCTGACCTAATTGACAAAACACCTGCCTTCCACTATCAAAAGAAGATGACTACTACAATTTCTCCTCTGCTTAAGCCTGTCCTAACCAACATTCCTCACCCCATCTTTTACTAATCTTTGATTCCGGTACAAGAATTGTTCTCCATTTTACGGTTGACTGGTGTTGAAAATGCATGTCTCGAATTGACATGTTAAAATAGCTATCTCCACTAAATGTGAGCTGAATTTACAAGTGCATATATATATATATATATATATATATATATATATAACAAGCAGGTAATTTCCATTCTTTTCTTCTTTTGACCCTTTCCTGATCAATATCAATTAATGACAAAAGAAGTAAAAAAAATATGCAATTATTTTCGTAATGTCAACAAATGTAAGCATGCTACAGAAATTAGAGCAGAGATAGTTATTGGGATGAATCGAAAATTGGGTGACATAGGCTTGATTAAAACCTCGTTTAGTTTGATGGTTATTCATGGTCGAGAGGCCTAAGACGTGCCAGATCACATGGTAGCTTTTCCTATGTGGATAGGGGTCTCAGGTTCAAATCCTGCTGAATGACACATTTTCGTAATAAAAATTTATCGTAAATAATCAGGCTGGTAGAAATAAATATATAATACTGTTTGATTAAAAACAAAATATCTACTTAAATACGAGTATTGATTAAAAATAATGTTCAAACGAATCATTTCTTATATATATATATATATATATATATATATATATATATATATATATCTCCCGTCCGTAAACGGTGAGAATAATCCAACAATATTAACTTAATATAAGATATTAACTGTTATATCTATACAGAGAGCTCAATGGATGTTATCCAGAGCAATATGATATTTATAAAGGAAAACTCAACACGTCATTTAAATTGGTTATAAATTATAATTCATTTCGATGAACTTAATTAGCTAATTTAATGAGACCACACAATATTCCTTCCATTTGGTACAAAAAATTTTTCCGGCAAAATTATTTGTGCCAAATGGAAGGAATAATGTGTGGTCTGATTAAATTAGCTAATTAAGCTCATTGAAATGAATTATAATTTATAACCAATTTAAATGACATGTTGAGTTTTCCTTTATAAATATATATATATATATATATATATATATATATATATATATATATATATATATTTGTGTGTGTGTGTGTGTGTAAAAATTCTCAGTTATAATCTGAAGAAAGGAAATCCCTGTCTGTGGTCGTGTCAACTTTTGTCTCTTGGTTTCAGAATTATTTTAGAAGAATAACTTCTTCAACAAAATGCACGACACTTTTGATGACTCTAACAACAGGTTTATTGAATATAAAGAAAAAGTAACTGGATAAAATGTCCCTCTTAACGCAAAACCAAGTTTTCTACTACCGAATAGTGATATGAGAATTCTAGTAACAAACAATAAATTAATAAATAACTCTTTGAATCTCACCCACTTTTTATGTTATGCGTGTGTCTGTGTTTTTGTTGCGAGCACGGGAATTGTGGGCATGTTTCTTAGAGACGGCTGTTTTTCAATGCAACCACACGATATCCAAGCCGAATCTTGTTTAGTTAATTCTAGGTTCGATTCTCCTTAGAACACTTATTAAATTAATTTTATTATTTTAAACTGTTTCTTTTCTTTTAATAACCATTCACCTTACTCTGCTGGGTACATTCATAACTATTATCCAGTTAGTAGCCTTTACCAAACCACCTGTAATATTTCAATCAATTATACGTTTAGTGCCCTGTAACAGTATGTAATATCTAGAATTAGTTACAAAGTTGCTGAAGATAAAGCATTACACTGATTTAAATTTAAACTTTGATGATGATGATTATTGAAAAAGTCATATAAAAGAAATATTGAGAACAAAATAAAATTACAATCGAAAACGCAACTCCATAGATACCTTAGTATGACGATAAAATACTTCTGGCAGCCAGGCTTCTGATCGAGGGATTGAAGGATTTGAGGAAAGTGGAACAACCTTATAATTAATGTTGATTCCAGTTTCAATCTAATCTGGAGTGGTGCCACCTGTTAGGACCCCAGCTATGGGCGAATAGTGAACTGAAGAAAAAACATTATGAAAGTATAAAAAAGCATTTGTTATTAAAGAAATTAGATTTTATTCTAAAATATAACTTTTACAAAACTACAACATAAAACACACATATAACCACCTCTAGTAATTATGTTGTGGCGGATAGAAAATTAAAATCACCTTCCTTCTTCTCTTTTACAAAAATTTGCAATGACATGTGAAATCCTGGTTTTTCCCAAATAGAAAAAGGATTGACCATGTGCTTAAATAAAAAGTTGAAACCGGATTTCGCAAGTAGATGCTAAATTGATTTTTGACTAGTGGAAGCGAATTCTTCTTCTTCTATGCGCCCTGTCCTTTCAGTACGTAAGCGATCATGGCTTTCCACGTTTCCCTATCCCTATCATTTGCATCATGTTGAGGATCTCTTCAGTCATCCACTCGTTTTTACTTCTGTGTCTGATTTCCCTTGGGGTAATATTGTTTGCTGATGTCACCATCGCTTCCTTTAGTGAGTCCCATTTCGAGTGTCCTTTTCCAATTTTTTCTTCATATTTCTTTCTCACGCTGTGAGTGTATTCTTTCTGCAGGTTGAGTTCATTCACGAGTGTGTTATATTTCAGTATTGGTGTGATGCTAGGTTTCTTCATTCTCCGGAGTTTTATCCTTAGTTTGCAGATGACTGGGACATGGGCGCTTCCGCAGTTCGCACCGAGATAGGTTTTATACTGAACCACCGCGTTCCTGAATCTCTTGTTTAAAGTTATGTAGTTTTTTGGTTCTTCGTGTTGCCTCCTGGGCTTCCCCATGTCCATAGACGCCGTGGGTGTTCTTGAAACCATGTGTTAGTTATTACTTGGTCATTTTCTGTGCACCATTTGACCCATGTTTCTTTTCGTTCGTTGCGAACTCATAGGCCGACGTTGCCGATCGTGTCTCCTTCCCTCTCTTTACCTACCTATTTTGGATTTAGGAAATTAATTTTTCCGTTAAAGTTTTAAATTTGATCACAGTTTGTGGTGTGTAATAGGTGATATTTAATGTAAGAAGTAAAATTTAATGTTAGTATTTAAGGTAATAGGTAAGGGGTGCGTAATAAGTAGAATTTAATGTAGGAGGTAAGATTTAATGTAGCATTTAAGGTAATAGGTAAAATTTAATGTGTGTATTTAAGCACAGTTTTTATAATTAATCTAATTTTGTATATTTAACCATAATTTTGAATTTAAAAAAGGAAATCGATTTTTTTTTAATTTTTAAGAATTTTAAATTAGATCACGGTTTGTGGTGTGTGTGAGTGTTGTTAGTACTATGAAGTTGTATCATTTCTAAGGGGTCCTAACTCTGGTTTTTGTAGTATTTTTAGCATGATTATAAGGTTATTTCTTTAATGTGCTTGCAGTTTACTGTGGTTTCATGCCTCTGGTTTAAAAGCTTGTTGCTATTCATATATTTGATGATTTCAATTTTTTCTTGAAGACAAAGGAAATATGGTTCCTTTATTGATTTAGCTGTTCTTGCTTGTTTGAGGAATTTCCATTTAACTTTAGGTGTTTTATTTTCGTCTTTTAATTTCCAAAAGTATTTGGAGAGAGACGTCATGTTTTGTTTTTCTTTGTTATTGAAGGATGAGATGTGATTTTAAAATCGCTTTCTAAATACGTTCATGGAGTTTCCGATATATATTTTTTCATCTTTAAGATTCTCCATGGATGAAATCGAACATATATATATCAGGAATTTTGTTAAACATTTATTGGTGATGAGGCATTGGTTTGGGTTTCTACAGTTACAGAGGTTGTTATTATGAGGCAGGACTGGTATTAGTTTTGGAGTTACTTTTGTTGTGTGCTATTAATATTTTCCTGTTATGTATTTAATTATTTTTTCTAGATTGTTGGAGCAGCTATAGCTTAGTTTTATTGTATTTTTATTGAAGATTTTGCTGAGGGGTTTGTTTTTAGGAAAGTGCTTATCTATTAGTTTAAAACATTTATGCCCCAAATTGAAGTTAACTGACTGATTAAAAGGAGGATTATACCATATGATTTTCATGTTCCTATTTTTGCTTTTTGAGCTCCTGAATTTTTCCACAAAATTGATATTGGATGATTGATATCCGCTTTCTTTAAGGATTCTATCGTAAATTACTTTGTGTTTTTCAAATATTTCTTTATTGGAGGAGTGCGTGTCCACGCCACCTGATGAGACATTGTAGTTTCAATGTCGAAACAAATGTACGATTTGTAGGGGATATATGTAAAAAAAAATTGTACATGTTCTAAAATATAATTTAGAATATATATATATTGTTACTACAATGGTTTATAAAAGCATAATATCACTACACGAAAATTTTCGTGTTTCAGAACAAGCTGTTCCTCTCCAGGTGATATGTTAAAATAAACATATCACCTGAAAAGGAAGTTTTTTGTTCTGAAATATGACATTTTTGTGTAGTAATATTATGCTTTTATAAACCATTGTAATAACAAAATTACAATATTAGGTTGTACTTCGGTATCGAGCACTCTTTATAAAATAAATGCTTCAAGAGTTGCTTTTTAATCTACGTGTTCTTTATTTTTCTGTAATATATATTATATGTATGTATGTATGTATTACAGAAAGTCCCGAAGATGAACAAAATGGTTTTAATAACCAACATATTTAATTTATTTGAACAGTATTTTTAATCGATATTCGTATTTGAGTAGAGATTCTGTTTAAAATGAAACAGTACATTTATATATTTATTTCTACCGGTTTGATCACTTAAGATAAATTTTGGTACGAACGACACATATTTTTGGAACCTTAGATTGGATCATAAAAAAATATGTATCAATATTGTAATTTTTTTCTTCATTTAATGATAATGCTATTAAGCTTATCAGACAATGAGGAAAAAAATTACATAAAATAAACAAAACTTGTCTCTTTCTCTCTCTCTCTCTCTCTCTCCCTCTCTCTCTCTCTCTAATTACTACTACGAACATTTCTTGATACCCTTAACTTTCTCACTGAACATTAACTGCTACCTTTTCTTGTTATTTTATTCTTTTAATAAATTTCTATTTTAACATGAATAATGTATATTTTTATTCTTCCATTATTGTACTCTAGTTCACAGATTCCAACCGACAAACAATTTTCTGATAATTCTGATTATGATAATTCTGGATAGAACTGTCTCGTTCTGGGGAGATAACTTACAGGGAAACAGCTAATAATCCTCTTAAATATTTTGAGGGCAGGTTTCTAAATTTATATGAATAAATATTTAAAATAAATCAGCACATTGATAAAGGAGTTTTACTTTTTCTGTACATCATGCTTTCTTTTTCATACAGAATGTTCGGAAAGTCCACACGCTCTTATCTTTTTATTAGCAGACATGTTTCAATATAAAATGAAAAACAATGCTGTTAAAACCATATTGTGGTGAAATTTGAGATATAATAATATGCAAAGTGCAAAGTAACTTTCTGAACACCCTGTCTTACGGAAATTGTATATTTCATTTATTAAAAACAGTTTCATTCGTTTTCAGGAATCAAAACAGTTTTGAATCGTCACAATGAAACTAACACAACTTTTTCAAGTTATTGCTGTTGCTACTTTATCATATCGACTGACCAGTGCGGATAATATTGTTTACTTGTCTTTACCCTACTATAGTCACATCAACCCGTTGGTGAAAGTGGCTGAAGAACTGACAAATTATGGACACACCAGCTACATTGTTATCACGGAGAAATTTAATGGAAAATTCGGTCAGGTAAAAGATGCTGTCAAGTTTGTCACAATAGAAGAATTTCAAGAATTTAGGATATTTAAAGAGGTACTCTATAAAGTTTTACTTTATCCAGAAAAATATGACTGGGCAGACACATTAAGTGATTTACATAAACTATGTGATCGATATCTTTTAAATGAAAATCTTTTTCTAAGATTGAAATCGTTCAATGCCTCACTAGCGGTTGTTGGTGCAAGTTATATAAGTAACTGTCTTGCTGTTTTTGCATACAGACTTAACATTCCCTTCATTTTAATTGGAAATCAAAATCAATTCAACATTCACCGAACGCCATGGGCAATTTCAGTTTTTCCACATTATTTTCTCCACCAAGTTGAAGTAAAATCATTTTCGATGAAGATAAGAAACGTGTTTTATCATTTTAAGGAATATATAAATCCAGCAGTTGGTTCCCCAGGCAAAAATATCAAAGTCTATGCACCTGAACGACCGGATATTTCTTTTGACGAACTCATACGACAAGCTCAACTGTACATTGTCGATACGGATTACTATCTTACTCTTGCTTTACCAGCGCTTCCAAACTTCAAATACATCGGGGGAATAGCTACACAGCCGGCGAGACCTCTAAAAGGAAAAATGTTGGAATTTGTTAATGCTTCTAAAAATGGAGTCATCGTTGTATCGCCAGGAAGTCTTGTCAGTTGGGGCATTCACGTAAAGAAAATGGAAGAAGCGTTCAGTAAAATAAAATACGATGTCGTTTGGAGACATTCAAATTCATCTTATTCCTACCCAAATGTTCTACTCACAAAATGGCTACCTCAAAATGATCTTCTTGGTCACCCAAAAACAAAATTGTTTATCACCCATTGTGGCAACAGTGGCCAATATGAAAGCTTGTACCACGCTGTCCCTATGATTGGATTTCCAGTTTTTGCAGATCAACCCGTTAATAGTCAGAATATACAATTAAAAGGATTTGGAATCGCAATGAACATTAATAACTTCACGGTGGATGAATTGGTAAGAAATATCGAGGAAGTCATTAAGAATCCAAAATACAAGAAAAACATTGCAAAGATGAGCGAAATATTTCGATTACAAAAAGATCTCCCATCGGCGAGAGTAGCCCGTATTGTCAATGAGATCCTGAAATATGGAGGTGATCATTTAAGATCTGAGATTCAAGACATTCCGCTGTATGAATTTTTAATGCTTGATATTTTGGCCGTCATTTTTATGGTTGGTTTCATAATTTTGTCTCTGACAGTATTTCTCATGAGAAAGTGTTTCTCATTTGCTTGTAGTATGAAGAAATTTAAAACAGAATGAAAATAATATGACAATGTATTTTTATATTTTTACAAAAGCAGGTAAAAATTAAATGAGATCTTCAGTACAAGAAGTCAATTTCTGCCATGTATGCGAAAACCATGTAAGTGTTTGAATGTTAGAGTAGATTTTTGTAGTTTCCTTTAAAAATATTAAGTAGGTCATTTAAAATAGATAAAAATTTATGGCCTTTCGAATGCCAACAAACTTGAAGTAGTATTTTCCCATTTGTTTTTTTCAGTGAAAAGTAATTCTAAACGCTTCAAATGTAATCTCATATGATTCCTGTAATGAACTCAATAACACAGTTTTACAGAACTTTGTCCGGATTCTATATCCTATTAATGCACCCCCTATATATATATATATATATATATATATATATATATATATATATATATGTAGTCGAAATTCTACATTCGTTGAATAGCTATTTCAGTGAGAAAGTTTTCGCTTCTGTAGCAGCGATCGAAAAAGATATTTATTCAAATATGGTAACTCTACTGATACCATTAATTTTCATCCCAAACTCTGGAAGGACTCTAGTGATACCATTAATTCATGTTCAATATTATTAAAGATAAATCTAAATCCACCTTCTTTAAATTAAAAATTGTAGATTTTTATTCTTCAATATCAAGAAAACTTCTAGATAATTGTATTAAATTTGCTAAAAATTATATAGAAATCAACGATAGAGACATTAAAATTATTTTTGCCGCTAGGAAATCCATTATTACCTTCGACCATTCTACATAGACAGAAAGGCTCTATGATAATTTTAATATACCTATGGGAGCATATGATTCGGCTCAGGTTACTGATCTTGTAGGGATCTATATATTAGATATCGTAAGTAGATTTTTAGACCATAAACAAATTGGGTTATACCGAGATGATGGCTTTATCTTTATTCCCAATAGTAATGGACTTTAACGAATAGAATTCATAAAAAATCATTAGAGCTCCTACTTTTCTTGGTTTTAAATTAGAAGTGTCTTTCAATCTTAAAATGTTAACTACTTAGATATTACTCTTAACCTTAATGATGAACCCACCAGCCTTACCTCAAGGAAAATAGTACCCCCAGTTATATAAATATCTCTCCTAACCACCCCAAAATGATTATGAAACAAATACCCAACGACATAAATACTAGAATGAACCGTGTATCGTCCATCGTCAAAGTTTTCAATGAAAATAAGGCTCTTCAGGACAGTGGATACATGAATAAATTGATGTCTGAAAGACCAATTATTAATCCTGAACCATCTAATACTAAAAATAAATGTAGAAAAAGGAGAGTAATATGCTTTAACACCTCATTCTGTAGACTAGCTAATGTTAATATAGGAAATATTTTCTCAAACTAGTTAATAAACATTTCAATAGCCACAATCCACTACATAAAATCTTTAACAGAAATACTTTGAAAATTAGCTTTTCCTGCACTCCAAG
The DNA here is from genome assembly GCA_037127315.1 of Ascarosepion bandense. Classification (NCBI taxonomy): domain Eukaryota; kingdom Metazoa; phylum Mollusca; class Cephalopoda; order Sepiida; family Sepiidae; genus Ascarosepion; species Ascarosepion bandense. The sequence goes on from JBBBDQ010000417.1 coordinate 3,668,696, forward strand.
TATGGGCAATATTATTAATTCACATAACAGTAAAAATTTAGAGAGTTTAAATAATACCAACACAAACACAGGAATTTTAAATACTTGTAATTGTATATCCGTGAATATCTGTTCCGTGAAAGGCAAGTGTAGATCTACAAGCCAAAATCTCACCAACAAATAACAGAACCAAATTTATATCGGTATCTCCGCTGGCTAATTTAAATAACATTACTACAATCATAAGCACTTCTTTTATAACACCCAATCTAAAATTTCAAACATTCCTTTACCGAAGATTTTGGAAAATGAAGGAAGAAGGTCTAAACTCCATAGTTAGTTGGAAACTGACAGACTCAGCCCGCACCCCCAGAAACGTTTACGATATATGTAATCTATATTTTGTGGAAAAAAGTAAAATAATAATGTATCTTAATCAAAATCTAGTTTTAAATTTACGTAAGGAATTCATAAGCAAATGTTGCCATCAATCTAATTTTTTTGAATTTGAAGTTTTAAATTTGAAATCTGAAATTGTGACTTTTGAAATTTTAATTTATAATTTTTGATATTAATTTGGTACTTTAAGTTTAATTTTAAATTTAAACCCTCCTATGAAATATCCAATACCAATATCAGTTTTATAGATGTCTTCCTTACTTTTTTTTCTTTCCAAAACTACACACTTACATATAATGACTTATACACCAACTCTTTAGTCCTTAACTTTTTTTCAGCCCATTTATATTTTCAAAAATTGTAACGAGTCTTAATTTCTATTTTTATTTTTCAAATGCTTGAATATTTCTTCCGACAAAATTTTTAACTTAATTTTGTTGTTTTGAAAAATGAGAAATTTATAGAGATCTACTTTAAAATTTATTTATATTTACAAATTTTAAATAAATTTGTTCTTTCTTAATCCAATCCCTTTTTTAACATTCTGTGTATGTATATTGTTTTAGGCTCTTTCCGGTATGTAAATTTTTGTACCATATTTGATTTAATAAAAATCACAAACCTCTAATAGCTTTAGAAATAGATGTAACCTATGCTTAAATGAAAAAATAAAAATAATTATAGTGGTAGTAACCAGAATTTTATTCAACGAAATGAAGTGATTTTTCAATGCTGTCACAGAAATTAATTTAAATTATCTGTTAATTAAGATTGAACTTAGACAATAATCTTCTAGCAAAATCAGCTGTTTTCTCTATTGCGAATTTGTTCTCTTACTTTTATTTTATTATTTTATTATTTATTTTTTATACATAATTAAAACTTTTTTGTATTTGTGATCGTCTGTCACTTTTTACTGTATTTTCTTTTTCTCATTTTACTATATAGACTCCTTTTCTTTTATGTTTGTCATTTTTTTATTATTTTTCCTTTTTTGTCTTTGTGATTAATTTTTGTTATTATTTTTTGTGAATATTTTTTCTTATTTTTAAAAAACTTTCCGTGTGTTATTATTTTTAATTTTGAAAAAAAATTTTGCGATTGCTAATTATTTGTAATTATATTGTACTATATAAGCCCTTATTTCCGTTTTAATTCTATTTGTATTAATTTTTATTTTGTTTATTTTTAGTTTTTGTGTATATTGTGTGTACAGTATTTTGTGCATATCTGGCCTCTTATATTTGTGTGATTGTGTGTGTTTATTTTTATGCTGTTATATAAATTCTCATGATTTGTTCTTGTATATATTTTTTCTTTATAATTTTTATATATGTGTTCTATTTTTGGAACACTTATGGTGTCTGTTGCCTCAATGTTTAACTGTATATACCTCTACACTTAACTTTATTTTTCCTCTCTTCCAACCTAGTGTTTTAATATTCTGAGAAATTAAACCGTTTGATTTTTGGGGTTTGAAGAAGCAGTTTGTAATTTTTAGAGTTGCTGAAATAAATTCCGGATTTATAACCGTTTAATTATGTTTTCAGTTTTCCTCTCAGTATTTTATATTGCTCGGGATAATATCCATTGAGCTCTCTCTTTTTATCTATTCAATATCCTATATCAATTAAATAAATTTTTAGAATTACACTATCCGTTTTTACGGGTTTGTCATTATTTCCCCATCACATATATATGTGCGTGTGTGCATAAATATATATATATATATATATATATATATATATATATATATATTGTTAAACCCAATTATTTTTTCAGATATCTTCATAAACAAAAATTTTATTTTAACTATATAAATTTTAGTAAAATTTTTAATCTTTGCCCAGTATGTCAAAAGAGCCAAAGTGTGTCAGTCATATTACGCTTACCCTTTTCTGTTGTTATTAATACAGTTTTAGTTGACAACTGATATAGGAAAAAGACAGTGCTGAATTCAAGATCTGCTGAGTGAACACCTAGCAACAACACATCGAGGAAAGGTAACTTCCTACAGAAAGTACTGTTCAAACACTTATCATAGGGAGGCAGTGGCACAGAAGAGCTGACAGAGAAAACATACATGCATTGTTACAAAACTTAGCTTAGCTTCTGGTAAATATATTTTAACATTCTTGTGTGCCTTCGTCTTTCCCTTCCCTTCATATATATATAGATATATATTGTGTGTGTGTGTATTTAGGTAGCAAATTTTCTTTTAGACATGTCAGATTAAGTAATTTGAAAACATTTTGTCTGCTTAGTTTTCATAAAATCCGTTCATGCTCACGGATAATTTTTCGCGTATTATAATTGTCAGAAATGAGCTGTAACGTTGACAGATGATATTATTGTTCATTTCTTAATATTCCCAAGTACTTTCAATATCCTTCCGAGATAATCTTCAGAGGTGTGAGTTATGGTAACAAAAAAATAACAGCAAAACTGTGTTGCTAAAAATTACTGTAATTTTTTTTCAAATATGACATATTATATATATATATATATATATATATATATATATATATATATATATATATATCGTGTGTGTGTGTTACGGAAAATCCCGAAGATTAACGAAATGGTTTTAACAGCCAACATATTGAAATTATTTGTTTGAACATTATTTTTAACCGGTACTCGTATTTGAGTAAATATTCTGTTTTTAATCAAATAAATATATAAATATACTGTTTGATTAAAAGCAATATCTACTCAAATACGTGTTTCTTATGTAAGTAATGTTGAAACAAATAATTTCCATATATATATATATATATATATATATATATATATATATATAGCCAGAAATATCTCTCTTTTATGTAGGCCTCATTAAAAATGACAGACAAAAGATTATGATTAAAATTTTATGTTATTTTTTCATGTTATATTACTTTTTCTTTTGCAGACATAAATTATGAAAAATTATATGTTTTGTTTATTTGCGCGTTTTTAGCTATACTTTTACCCATGATCAAGGATGTATCTTCTTTTACGTGTAACAGAATGTATGTATATTTGTAGAGTAATGTGTATGTTTTATGTACCGAACACGGTAAGCACGTTGTATACCTTTTGATATTATTCAGTGTTGTTTTTTTTTTATTTTTATTAATGACGTCTGCGTTATTTTCAACCTTTTTTTCATGCAGATGATGCTATGATATTTGGGTTGTCAACAAGTATGTTACGGATAGGATATTGTAAGTCTCCGTGTGTGTTTTAATAAGATCGAATTAAGTTCTGTTCTGAGAGATGCAGCATGAGTATTCGAGTTAGTTTTGTAGTTGTATGACCGACATAATTATTTACGAAATTGGGTGAATCAAGCACACAGTTTTTTAAAGGACATGTCAATTCTTAAATAATGTTGGTTTTTCGTAGTTGGGATGAAATGTTTTTGTTTTTTTTTTATAATGAGATTAGCCATTTTAAATTTTGTACAATACAAGATTTATTTAATTTTTTCTTTAAGTTGACGGGAGTTGCATATTATTAGATGATGTTTGGAAGTGAAGATTCGTCTTTTTTATTATTGCTAAGCATTTGGTTTTTGTAGAAAATATCATTCTTATTGTTTTTATTCGTGCGTTTATTGTTGTTATTGGTCAAGTTTGAAAGAAAAAGTCTAATGTAGTTAAGTTAACCTAATAATTCATTGTTGACAAGTGTTTTTGTTGAGTTATTAAGTTCTTTTAAAAAAAGCGAGCGATAAGATCTTTATAACATCAATTTTATATCTTAGGGAACATTGACTAGTAAAATTAAGGTAACAAAATTTTTTATTGGTGGTTTTTATTTATTTACTGAAGTAATGAAAGTATAAGTACGGGACTCAACGAGAACATCTAAGAACGTGATGTTTTGTTTGTTTGTTTGGCCAAGCTCATATATGAAGTTAAAGACAGATTTTTTCCAATATAGTTTTAAGATTATCAATTTCGTTTTTGCTCTCAGTTAAAATGAAAGTATCCTCTACGTAGCAGACGTATATCCATAGTCAGCTGTCATTTTATCTATGGCCGTTAAATTTTCACAATAAAAGAGAGAGTGACTTTTTCGCGGTAATGATTATTCTGAATTTGGTGACAAATAACTATACCAAGTTTTATCTTTCTGATAGAATTTTGTGACCAGTATCCAAAAGTCGTAAAAAATGTTCATCTCAAGTGGTTGTTCGCTTTCAATGACAGTAAATATATTCATCTATTTTTCTTGGTTGGTCTTTTTAGAATAACCCTTCTCCTAACCGACGATGGATAAAGAAGAAAAAACTTTCCAATTACTATTATTTTTTCTGGTATATCGATCGGCTTATCTAAATAACTTTTTTCCTTTCTTTCGGTACCAAAAATAGTTTTACAAAAGCACTGCTTGAAAGAACTCTGAACAATAGAAAAACTATGGACAATTGTTATTTTTATTAAATACTAAAAAAATAAAAAATTTTAAAATTCTTGGAAAAATCAATAAAAAATTGGTTAAATCATCCTTGTTGGCCGAATTCAATGAAATATACTTAAAAGAACAGTTGTTGCCTAAATGTACATTAATATATATATTGAAAATATCAACGAGGAGGCTAAAAATCACATAAAAGTTGGATTTAAGCAACCGGGTAAAAATTTTGACCGGTAAACAAGATTGTGGAGTCTTCCACACAAGCATTTCACCCCTTTTGGAAAGATACATTCCTCTCGAAGAAAAGCCTTAACCAATCACCACTTCATATCTTCAAATTTAATTTTTCATTGGTTAAGACACATTTAACTTTAGCAAAGCTGAAATAGATCTCTATTCCCGCCAAGGATCCTGGAGCTGATTTTTGAAACCTCAAGTGTATTTAAATAACCGCACAACTCAATTCGAATCAGTCGGTCATCGAGTTTCAGGAGATGCCTCTAGACCCCACGCGTGTCCATTTACTGACTCAACATCACTTTAGAAATTTTCACAAACTCTCGCAGAACCCAATCATCAATCGACCGCGTGATATCCAATCTACAATTGACTTTAAAAAGTGAACATTCTTTCATCACACAAACAAGTAATTTTACCACTTAGACGAATAGTTAAAGGCAAGAAACGCTTTAAGACTCAAATTATAAGTAACACACACACACACTATAATTTGAAGAAACATTAATTTTTACTAACAAACCAGAAATATTAAATTTCATCGAAGAATTTTCTGTATGAACAATCCTTGAAACATTGTCTCAGTTGTCACAAGCAACAAGCATTTTTTCAACCGTGCATGTATATTTAATGTTTATAAAAAAATCTTTTTATAGTTAAATCTACAACCATTGTCTTATGGAGATTTCTTGCATTCCAAACTTTCTTTGTATTTTCTACTTAAATTTCATGTTGTGGGATATGTGTAATAAACACTCAAGCAAAAAATCTATTCTTTTCATAAATAATACTTCTGATACGATTTCTGTAATTTAATAAATTAATAAAACGGCCGCTTTTATGAAGATTGTAAGAAATTGAAATTAAATGTGACCTTCCAATCTATATAATTTCTATGTGATATACACCAGAAATTTTTACTTAATGGAAATAATAAATTTAATCATGAAGCTTTTAATTAAATCTGAAATGAAATCTTCTCGAATGTTTTTTTCCATTTTAAACATAGGAATGGAAAACTTCTGCCGAATATAAAACAAATTATAAATTTAAGGATCTACGTAAGAAAGACAAACGGAAAGGCAAGCCAACTAATAAACTATAAAAGCAATTATGAAACTAACTGAGAAATAAAAAAAAATCCAAAAAAGAAAATAATTAACTACTTAAAAAAGAACGAAACTAATAATAACTTCAATAACGTGCCTTGTTGGATTTATAAACCGGTTCAGGGGGTGGTTTGTAGAGAAAATTATGTTTGTGGATTTTTATCGTTAAGAAAGCTTGTTGCAGGTTGTAAATTACAGAAATCGTATCAGAAGTATTATTTATGAAAAGAATAGATTTTTTGCTTGAGTGTTTATTACACATATCCCACAACATGAAATTTAAACAGAAAATACAAAGAAAGTTTTGAATGCAGAAATCTCCATAAGACAATGGTTGTAGATTTAACTATAAAAAGATTTTTTATAAACATTAAATATACATAAGACAATGGTCGGGGATATCTAAAGGGAATAACTTTAATGGATAGTTTAAAAGAATGGTTTCCCTTAGAATTACTGGCTGTAAATTATTTCATCGGATTGTCATTTAAAAACAGTAATTTCCCTTGCTCTGACTGAATTGTAATTATTTTATTTCATTTATTGGTGTAACTTTATGAAATTTCATTGTCGTTAAACTTGATCTGATTCAAAATTCATTTTTAATCGCATCTCTTCTGTTTGTTTCTTTTATTCTTTCTCTCTTTTTCCTCTTCTCTTCTCTTACTTTTTTCTTGTTCTTTGTCTATTTCATTAATTAAATAACAGTCAGTCATTGTAATTGAAATTACTCTATATAACTATCACTTAAAGTTATTCCCCTCGGATTAACCCCTGTCTATGAAAGTAACAATATTAAATTCATTTTTATTTTCGTGATATTTTTATTGCGTTATGAGATATTTTCTGTCTTTGTTTCTCAGGTTTTATTTCAATTGCATATTATTAATTTTTGTATTACCTTTAATTTATTTTTGAAAATATACTAATTTTCTCTGTTAGTTTCTTCTTTTTGTTTTAGTTTAAATATTTTATTTAATCATTTTTCAATTTCTTTGTGTCATAGTTTCGTATTTTATTTCTGTCATAGTTTCGCTTTTTATTTAGATTCATTGTTTATTTCTTTCTTTTATCGAGTGGAGTTAGCAAACAACTGTTTTAAAGGACGCTGATAATGATAGATTGAGTTATAAAATTTGGCAATAATCCTATTTATTTTTAATATTAAAAAAGAAAGGACGAAAATCCAAAGAGATAAAAATTAAAAAAATGAATTTTCTTAATGTGCCAACAAGAAATAGGATACGATATATACCATGTAGTCATTCCAAGGCAAATTACACATTTCAACTATCAATAGAAAAATTAATTAACTGCCAGACATTATAAGGGAAACCACTCTGTTTAACTCTCGCTGAAATTTATCTCCCTTCTCCACAACTTTCGTAAGAAACAATTTTAGAATCATTTTTACAATCGATTTTATTTATAATTCTTATTATTTTAAATCTTTCTATTTGTATATTTTCTTTTATTTTGGATTTTCCTTTTTTCTTAGTCTGTTTCATTTTTTAGTCTCTTATTTTCTTTCTCCTTTTTTTTCATGGGTAGATTCTAAATTTAATGGTTAAATTCGTATTTTATTTTTTCTGTCTTAGTTTCTTTTTTTTTTCATCTAAGGTATTATATTGTTTTCGCTATCAGTATTTCATTTCTTTGTATTTTGGTTATTTTATTTTATTTTTATTTAGGCCGTCTCATATATTCTTTCTGTTGTATTTTCTTTTTCTTTTTTTAGCTACCTTCATCGTTTCATTAGTTCTTTCTTAGAAATTACTTGGCAAACAACAGTAACAAAGAAACATTATTTTTCCAGATAGCCTTTGAAAATGCCGTCTTAGTCATAACTTGTATTAAATGAGAAAAAAAAACAAGGAATCTGTGGTTCTACACTTCGCATGTACCTCTCTACCTTTCTCTTTTCTAATCTTTTCACTTCTCTTTTTCTTTTTTTCAATTGGAGTAGATATACTAAACTATCGCCCGGTTCACACTCCACCCACGTCTATTGTACAGGTGTAGAGGCTCATCCCTTGTTCCCTGCTTAGGATGTGGTTTCCGGCTTTCTCTTTTCCAATCTTTTCACTTTTCTTTTTCTTATTTTTTTTTTTCAATTGGAGTAGATAGACTAAACTATCGCCCGGTTAACACTCCACTCACGTCTATTGTACAGGTGTAGAGGCTCATCCCTTGTTCCCTGTTTAGGATGTTGTTTCCGGCTTTCTCTTTTCCAAATCTTTTCACTCTTGCGTAGCCCCCTGCACATCAGTGGCGTTACCGCCTTGCTCGGGGTGATATGATAAAAAAAAAGACTCCTAACAGGGGAGAACATGACTAAAGAAACAAATATAAAGAAGAATCAGATGGTCCCCATAACGTAAGGCTACAACAACATCGCGTGACTAATCACATATGGAGCGATAAAGTTGAAAAACTACGTGGAAAACGCCACTGGAAACTACGTAAACTTAAATAATCAGTACATATCCTAGGCTACAAAAATCTCCTAACCCGACCAACGAATTTGACGTCTTTACCTCTACAACAGACAAGGCTGAGTGATTTGCTCGCAGATTCTCCCCCAACTCAACGTTGGATTACCTGACTTCTCGGCCCAACTGAATGACATCCACATTACCCCCTCGGTGTTGGCGATGGAATCCCAATCATTGTCCTTAAAAAGTGTTCGCTCCAAACTTTATAACTACTGATTGCTGGAAGTCCTCCTCCGTGTTTCCAATATATAAAAATACTAGTGAACCTTTTGACTCCTTTAATTGTCGCCCTACCAGCCTCCTACCAATTTTTGGCAAAGTGTTCGAAGCCATCATCAACGCCAATGTGGTTCAACAACTCACAGCCATGAGGTTTTGAAGAGGATAAAAATCAAAAGAAAACGGATACTTGTCAGCAAAAAAGGACAGCTGAAATGTCTAGTATACTCACAGGGGATGGCAGAGAAAAACAATACTTGACTTACTTGAAGAGCTTGAGCAATAAAACTGAGAAACTAAAATGATCACCAATTAATGTTAAAATAATATGTACAACTCTAATATGAGCAGCTAATCGAATTGATAAAACAATAAGACATACTGTTATTTTTAATAACAGTTAAAAAGTAGAAGTAGCTAAAGGTAATATAAAATAAATTTTTGAATATTTCTTTTTAATATATGATGAAATAATTAACAAATATCCTCTTAAGTTTATACTATAAGATCGAGTGGTTTGAATATTAATAATTTCTTCAAAATGATGAATTGATAAAAAGTAATGATCATAATGCTACTAATCACGTTATAAAACATAATGAGGGTAGTGTACATGAGTGAATAACATCTGTTGAAGATACGATTACTCGGGTATTGGTCTCTATAGGTAGTACAAAACGGTTATCAATTAGACACTTATATATGAAGAGGAAAATCAAAGTATTTTTTAAATTTATAATCCTTTCTAACAATTTCCAAGTTTAGGTGAAAAATCATGACCAGAATTTACTAATAGATGATATAATAATATTACATAACTAGTGAAAAACATTAATTTTGAACTTATTTCAAAAATAAAATAATTGAGGTTTTAATCAAACATCCATACTTATTCACAAATAAATGAAATTATTATTCGAGGAAAATCTTGGTAAAAATATACTTTTTTCATCTGTTACCGTCACCTTTATGTAAGAAATTTAATTTTGTAATGCAAATGTGTTTTATTAGTGTTGTAGAGGAACACCCTATCCTACCCCGTAATAAATATGGTCTAGTCTATAAAAGACTGTGACTAGAGCGAACTGTGGGCATACATCATAGACGGAGACATTTCCTACTTGATCGTTATTCCTGTTACTATTCGTTGGTTGTTCTTGTACGTCTATTGGTTTATTGTACTGTTTTATAATAAATATCTTCTAATCTATCGTCAGTGTTAAGTATTATTCTTTTCCCTGATATTCCTCCTCGGGATGTATCACTTAGTTAAAAGCAAGACACATTGGGGAACGTAAATTTATTAATATTTTTCAAACATCGGGTCTTTTTTCTGAAAATCTGTTCCGAATAATAAAACTTTGACATTATTTAATTAGACAAGCCTTTAATAGCTTTTAGGAATAATATATGTTAAGGACATTATAGACTGAACAATTTTTTTTCGGTGAATAATGAAATTTTAAAAAGATTTTAATTTTCCTTTAATCATAATTTATAAAATTTAATTTGGACAATTATGTTAATTCTGGTCATCAAACTTAGCTGATCTCATCATCTGTCTGTCATCACACGTCATTAATTTCAACCCTCCATGATTAAGTAATACTTTTATTATATTCTTGTGTTAAACATGACAACACTCCAGATCAGATCGTTGAGAGCTATAAATTAGTTTAATTTGTATAAAATGTAGTAAGGAATTAAGAGCTCATAAGTCCATGTTTTCACTGTGTGTATCAATATAGGAGTAGCACTCTTTCTTTTGCATTGATGGCTATTAGATGAAGAAGGACAGACAAATAAAGCAACATGCGTGTCCACTCAGCAATTTGAAATATTTCTTGTTCCATTGTAGCTGTGACTGACTGGCCGAAATGTGTAACCAAATCGATCACGCAAACTTATTTTTGGATGAGAAGAGACACAACATATTTAATTGAAAGTTTAATTTGTTGTTTTCTGTAAATTGCTCTCATTTCATTGGTTAATAAATATTTTCACAGTGGCTCACAAAATTTGCCTTGCACTATTTCTCAGCACGGACCCTAACGGAGGCAACTGTTTTATCCTATTCGTCAAAAAATTGATTTTCCACTAGATCACAAATTTGTACACAGTGAAGCAAAGATAGTTATTTTTATGTCCTACTCACCATATAATACTTCAATTTTATTTCCTGATTAACAATAACAGTTCCGGCAAGTAATACTAGAATTATGTTTTTAAAAAAAAATACTTTAACTTTTAACAGATCTGTATATATAATTTTGAAGTTTGCTGGGGTTAATTTGAGGTTAGATTTGGCTGCTTTATCAGCTCTTTCATGGCTTTTTTCTCCAAGGGTCCAACATAGTAGGATTTCTTTATTGTTGAACATGTTGTTTATTTTGCATAAAAGTTTTACAATGATGAGATTTTCAAAATTTCTAGTGACGTTAGTGCTGATAAAGAATCCGAAAATATGATGAAACTTTAGTGATTGCTTTTTGATATAATGTTAAGCGCTAGTTCTATACGCATGTGCTTTTGCTGTAAAAATTGAACTGTTTTTGGTAAAAGTGTTTTTATGTTAGATACTGATGTTTTATCATTGTCTTTCGATCCATCAGTATAATATATATTAAGTGATTTTTGGCATATTGTATGACGATATTGTAAGTTTTGCATTGAGAAAGTCTTTTAAAATCTATGTTTGTAATAGGGATTTCACTTTCTTTAAGTATAGATTCCATTCTTAGTTCAAATGGGTTTATTGTTTTTTCTTAACTTTCAAATAGTTCTTTATATTTTGTATTTAAAATACTTTCGTAAGCTGGGTTGAAGGAATTGGACTTTAATTTGCCTCTACAAATAGGCTATCTATAGGAGATGTTCTGAAATCTCCTAAATTTTGTCTTAAGCTTTCGTGGTGAATCAGATCTATTTTTTAGGTATGACTTTCTGTCAGATCTATAGATGAAGCTGGCATAGTTTAGTTGAAATCGGATAAGATATTTATATATTTTATGAGGGGTTAGTTGTTCGGCTCCCCATTTTGTGTGAGCAACTACTCGAAAGAAGTTAGAGGATGTTGTTGATTTTGCTTTTTAAATACTTTATGTGGGTTATGAAAGAGAATTTCTCAAATATTACTCCAAGAAATTTGTATTGATTAACAGCTGGTATTGTATTTCCCTTGAGTTTGAGGATTGAGTCAATATACATTTTTTTTTACAGAACAAAAATAAACACACTGAGTTTTGGTTTCAGAGAAAATAGAACCGTTGTTTATTCTATTTACATTTAACTGTAAAATTTATTCTGCATGTAGGAGAATCTGTAGAGAGCATAATCAATTGTAGGCATTAGGTTTTTGACGTTATTTAGTTTTAGTGAGAATAGTGTTGTGGATAGAGTGCTTTCTTGTGAAATAACTTCTCTTACTTTTTGGGTTTCTTATAAATAATGGAAGTCACCCTCGTATTCCTAAGTCATGAAAGTCTTTTATGATGCCGTACCTCCAAGTGGTATCATACGCTTTCTCTATGTCGAAAAAAATAGCTATCATGTTTTTTTTTTAATGAATGCTTCTCTTATGAGAGTTTCTAGACAGTTTATTTGGTTTAATGTTCTTTTTTTCCTGAATCCTGTTAGAATGTTGGCTGTTTGTTTCGAGTAGTCATATTAGTCTATTGTTGACGATATGCTCTGTAGTTTTGGGGGTTGGAGGAATCATTACCTGTTTTAAAAATTGGGATGATTATCATTTTTTCCATGTTTCTGGTAATATATTATTTGTCCATAGAGTATTTAGGAGGCATTTGATTGATTCTGCTGGTAATTGCTTTAAAAATTCATTGTGAATCTTATCAGGACCTACTGCTGAATTATCGGATTTTTCTATTGAATTAGTTAACTCCATAAGGGTGATTGGTTTGTTGTAGACTTCAGAGTTGTTTCAAAATAGATTTAATTCATTTCTTTCTGTATTAAGTTTTATTCATTAAATTTTGGATTGATTTAAGTTTACAGCAAAATTATTGGCTAGTGTATCTGATATATGTTTTTTACTAATAGGTGTTTGATAGGATTTGTTTCTTTTTTCCAGATATATTCTTTCACATGTTCCATACTGATTTCTCATTTGAGAAGTTTACTTTGCTGACATACTTTTGCCAGGAATTTCTTGTGGCTTCTTTAATAGTTTTCCGAACTAGCACTCTATGGTATTTGAAGTTGATTAGGTTTTATTTTGTAGGTTCTTTGGAAATTTCTTAGTGCTTTACATCATTGCCGGAGAGCTTCTTTGCTAAACCATGGTTGGTTTCTTTTGTATGCAGTAGATTTAAAGGCAATACATTTTTCTGCTATTGTAATTACTTTGTTAGAAAAGTCTTGTACAGTTTGGATGTGTCTGTTCTGGATGAGGTGTTTAGAGCATAGTTTTTTTTTAATCTCTTCTTCCAGGGATTGATTGTTCTCAATCAAAATGCTCACTCCCATTTGTATGTTCATATACTCTCCAAGGAAAGTAGAGGGGTCACATAAAATCATATCGATGACTGAGTACAATCCGGAGGTTGGGTCCAGAGGTAATTGGGATTTTGACTTATATAAGCATAGATTGTTGTTGCATATAATTTTTTCAATTGTTTTTCCTTTGTTTTCTGTTCTTTTTCCGCACCATATTATGTTGTGGCTATTGAAATCACCTGTTAGAATTAATGGTTTAGGAAGGTGTATAATTAGTTTGTTTATTTCTTCTTCTTTCATTTCATCCACTTGTGGAATATAAAGTCAGCAGAATGTGACTGTTTTATGAAGTGTTGCTGATATTTCTATTGTTTTGTAGGGATACCTTTCCTACCTAATATAGATGTTCCACCTGAAGCTTTTTGTCCGGTGTCTAATATGAAGTCATAACTTTCAAAGCTTTTCATTTCGGTGTTGTCCTGTTTCTTGGAGACATATTATACATGGGTTTAATTCATCTATTAGTAACTGTAATTCGTTGTAGTTAGCCTTGAGGCCTCGGTAGTTCCGTTGGATTATCTTATGCATTTTTGTGTAGATAGCCATGAGGATTTCTTTCTTGGCTTTGTTTGTTTTGTTTTTTTTTTAACTCGAGAGGCTAGTGTTTATTCTTTTTACCTCATTTTTTCCTATGTGATATCTTTTAGTTTGATGATTTTTAGGATATGCATCTTTCTTCTTTCTCTCTTACATTATAATCATATTATCTTCTCTGTATTTACGTTTCGAGCTTTTGAGTTTGATTTGTCTCTTCTTTCTGTTTTATTTTTGAAGGGATTGGTGATATGTTTCAGCTATTTATTGATTTGGGTTATCTATCTCCATTTCTTCAAAGAGATTTAATTTATTTTTCTTTGTGGGAATTCTCTCTTTTTTTTTTTTTTTTTTTTTTTGGTTTTCTTGGGTAATGTCCTAGATTAATAATTTAGGAATATCATTGTTTGGCTTTGAGATGAAGTTAGTGTGTTATTTTTAGATTTTATTGAAAGTTTATACATTCATTTGGTTCTAGCTGTATTAACTTCTTTATTGCTTTGTTGTATTTGTCCATTGGGTGGGAATTCTTTTGGCTTGATTTTTCATGTATCTTTCAACTATTTTTCTCGTTTCTGACAATGTAATATGTCTTTTCTTCCAGTGATCACATGATTTGGAGAATGCTGGGTGGTTTCCTTGGCAGTTTATACATTTCATTTTTTGAGACACACTTTACACATATAGGTAGTCCCATGCATATGTCTCTGATTTCCAAATTTTTGACATCTTAAGCATCTCGGGGTGGGCAGCTGGTTCTTTGAAAGGTTCTATGTTGTAACTAATCTTGATTCTTTGAAGAGTTTTTGATGTATTAAAAGTAAAGATATTCATATTTCTTTGACTTATGAAAATTAATTTGTATTCAATGACTCCTTGATTGCTCATTTCATTCAGTATTGCTTCTAGATAGGCAACAGATAACTCTCTGCTTCTTACTACTTCTTTAGATTGGTTTAGTTATTTTTATGAGGGCTAACTCTGACTTTTATATAATGAAAGAATTTAATTTTCTTTACAGTCGTTGGTTTTATGTAATTAAACAGAATTTTTTGTATTAAGAATGGAGATCGTTTACACATGGGTTTATCTCCTAGGGAACTCTATGTCAATTCCTATTTCAGGTTCAGATTCCGATAGTGATCTTTTCGGTTTTTTATTTTAATTCATAATTTTTTATTTATTTATTGTCTGTGCTCACTACATACCTCGGTATCCGGCTTTTGAGACCTATCAAGGCGGAAACCCAATCACCTTGACAGATCAGGCCTACACAAGACAGTATACTCGTTTATGTGAGAGACTCTGATTATCCGTTATCAGGTTTATAACCCTGCCCGAATCTACAGTGGATAACAAACTGATTTGCTGCCATGAGTATTTTTCTCACGAAAGAAGGACTGACACTCAGCCAGCGCCTTCCAACGTTTACATATTTGGTCAAGGTATTACTATGAGTCTTAACCAATTATTGCTTTTTGTATATTCTTGGGTTTATATATATATATATATATATATATATATATATATATATTAAAGCTTCACCTGACCAGCCGATTGATCGGATCGGGCCACTCCAACCGCCCCTCTAATTCAGGTAAAGGCCTTGGGGGATCAAAGGTTTTTAACCCTAACAATCGACTGCCTTAATCACCAAGATCCCATTCCGAGACATCACGGGTCGCAGTCAGCATATTGTGAAGCCCCACCGACAGGGCTGGACCATTATTTGATTTTTGTAATAATTTCCAAATTAATGAGTCTTTTGCCGGCAAAAAGTGACTTGCATAATATTACGTTTAGTAAATGGCTTTGCTTTTTTTAACAGACATCACACAACATCTATCATACTTAAATTTTAAACTCCAAGGCAAAAAGCCAGTTGTTGAACAAGATGTTTGAGCACATTTGTTCCTTTGAAAAAAAAAACTAAAACTTTTTTTTTCAAGGTGAGCTGAGTAAAACATTCACCTATTTACCAAGTTTACCTGCGAGGAAAGAAGACATATCAGATTTAAAATGTTCCAAATCTACTGAAAGTATTGTCAAGTTGTTTGCTGAATTTGGGAGGTGATTGATTTGCAGTGTGAAATGGATTTTAAAAAAGCATATGACAGCAATGATGTTGTAACATTCTATAAAAATTATATATGTGCAAATCATCCAAAGTTAGACAAACATGCTAAGAAAATGATCTCACGTTTTGGCAGTACTTATTCTTGTGAGCAGTTTTTCTAAACAATGAAATTTAGTAAAAGCAAATACAAAAGTCAGCTCACAAATGAACACCTGACTAGTCAAGCCTCCGGTGAAAAAGGTTGCACATCCCTGCACTAAATAAACGTGCTAGAAAGAATGAAATTTTTTTATTAGAGATACTTAGTAAAAACGTTTTCTTTAATTTTTAAATACCTATAGAAAAGAAAGATGAATTTGAGAAAGTAAAATGCAACCGAAAGATAGAGTAAAAATAACAAAAACAAAGAAATTTCAAGAACATAAAATTCAAATTAATTTTTGTAATAGGGGCCACCAAACAATACGATAAAATAAATACCATCTAGCTATTCCAAAGGGAAATTACTGTTTTTAAATATTAATTAAAGTTATTCGATTTAGATTACCCAACCCCGAACTCTCTGAAAGATACATTTCGAAAGTCAATTATCAAACACCTGACAAGTTTATCGAAATAGATTTATGAAAGGATATTCGGATACATGTAAAAAAAAGTTTACGCTTTACTGAGGGCTACAAAAAAATACAATTGGTCAGCGCATAAAAGGTAAGCAGGAACTCGGTGAATCTTAACTCGCAAAATATAATAATCATGTGAGAGAAAGAAAGACACTTGAACTTAACATTTTTATGTAAATAAACCAATGGACAGATAATCGGATAGATATAAAGAATATTTTGAAAATCCAATGGCTTGATTTGTATTAAACTTTTAGATATTCGATTAGTAAAAATAATCTCACTTACTAACCTATCGGCTACAAGACTTTCTAGAATTAAGAAAAAAGACATCTCTTTTAAAATTTCATTATTCATAAAAAAAAAAACTTTTCAGTCTGCAATGTCCTTAGTATATATTATTTTTAAAAGCTTATCTAATTACATAATGTTGTAGATTTATTGCAATTTTTTAAATTTGCTATTCTGATCAGATTTTAGGCAAAATTGGCCTAATGTTAGAAAAAAAACTATAAATAATTTACATTAATTAATTACTCTTACGTTAATCTAATATATCACCGTTACGCTACAAAATTAAATATCTTGAAATTTAATGAATTTATGTGGAGGTGGGAAAACAGATATGAAATGAAAATTTTACTAATGTTTTCTACAAATAATAATTTCAGAAATGATTTAATTTGTTTGTGAATATGTCATAAAACTACCATTAACATCGGACAATTATTTGATTTTTGCAAGAATTTAAAAATTTGTGTTACGTAATATTACCTTTAGCCACTATAAACTATAACGATTTGGTTACACGCTAACGAAATTCAAAAACCATATTTTTTACCAAAATTTTGAATATGTTAGAAAATATTAAAATTTATTTTTCAAATAATTACAATACTTTGATTATTAGTAACAACAAAATTATTTGAGGTCTTTTTTATCTTCACACTATGCTGTTTTCGCAGCGATTTAGTACAGGTGCCTAGAATAAAGAGCCATTAACTTTATTAAGGCCTGGGAAAGAAAAAAACAAGTGAATTTCACAAGTCATATAGTGCAGACAAAACTTCAACCACATCTATTAATATTTTCATTGGAGGAGAATATACTGCTCGTTAATGAAAGAAAATGAGAGAAATACCAGGCACTGAAATTATAGAAGCAGCTAAAAGAAAGCTCTGATGCAGCAGAAGAACGATAATGGTGGATATGGCGAATAAGACCTTATGGTGACTGAAAGAGTTTTTCGCCCCTCGCCTTTTGTTGAAAAAATATGAAGGCAATTGAGCAACAAGAAGAAGAGAGAGCTCAAAGAAATAATGTGGAGAGACGAAAATATGAGCTTCATTTTAGAAGAGGGTCGTACATTAGACGGTACAATTTCCCTACTAGCAATGAAATTGCAGCTGTGTTTATTGGAGAAAATGGTGCTCCACCAGAATACAGAGACATCATTGTGTATCCATTGTGTCTCTAAGTATGGCAAGCATTACCTCTTCATTACATACACCTGTAATCCAAAATGCTCAGAGATCGTCAGTAACTTACAGCCAAATGAAACACCAGAAAATTGACCAGACTTAGCTGCTCAAGGCTACAAGCTATATTTCTCTCAGAATTTTTAGGGGACATTAGACAGGCACGTTTTCGGCGTACCAGTGACACATGTCCATGTCATTCAGTTTCAGAAGAGAGGACTGCCTCATTGCCACTTGCTTGTGATTTTGAGAAATTAAGACAAGACAAGAAATGAAACACTTCAAAACATGAATGGCTATCCAGAGTACAAAAGGCATAACAATGGAGTCACAATACAAGTAGGACGCCACTCTGTGGACAACAGATATGTTGTACCATACAACCCTTACTTACTGAAAAAGTATAAGGCTCACATCAATGTAGAAGTATGTTCTTCCATAAAGAGTATTAAATATGTCTTCAAATTATGTATATAAAGGGCATGACTGCACTTCTTTTATTGAAGTCAGAGGTAACCAAACAGCAGCTCAAACCCAGAATCCTGACCCAGCTGGAGAACAAGCACAAAATCATCGACCAGCTGCAGAATAGGAACACAATCCTGATACTGCTGCAAATCAGGAACAGAATCTTCAAGCTCATGATGAAATAAAATGTTATCTTGGCTTGCAGTTATGTGTCTGCACCTGAGGGTATATGGTGACTGTTTGAATTCAAGTTACATGACACATTTCATGGAGTTTACAGGCTGGCAGTCCTGACCAAGCATACTTTTATGTCGATGCACCTGGAGGTTGTGGTAAAACTTACATGATAAATGGCATAATTTCTCATTGGAAAAGTATTAACTGCAATGTGTGCTTTGACCAGCATTGCATCTACTTTACTCTCAGGAGGGAAAACTATTCATAGCCTTTTCAAATTACCCATTCCTCTTACTGAGACCAGTGTTTGCAACATACCAGGCACATCACAATGTGCCAATTATCTATGAAACATTGATTTGATCATCCTGGATGAGGCGTCGATGATCCCTTCTTTTGCTCTTCACACAATCAATAAAATGCTGCAAAATATCATTATTTTATTATCCAATACCTTTGTTTGAAAATGTTACTATCAATTGTACTATGACAAAAAGTAAAATTTTTCCGGGAAATCATAATTATCCTTCCGTGGATTTGATATATTATTTTCTGTACTCATGAAATATAATGTTCAAAAACAGGAATGATACTCATATTTTTTTAAATACATTAAGTTTTAAATCATGCCTTATATACTGAATATTCATTTGATGTAATTTTTATTTTTCTTCTTTATTTTGATAGCCACAACACCAGCTGCAACACATGAGTATTAAATCAATCAGATTTTCTGAAATAAATCCTTGAGTTATTCAAAATTTACAATGAACATGTTAAGCAATTTTTTTAATTGTAATTTGTATTTGAAATATTTTGGAATAAATTTAAAATTTCCATATAATGTTTGTTGCATTTTTTTAATAAACAACTATGCTAAACTGTAAATGTATGGTTGATATGCTGTAATGCCATGATCTTATTAATGTATGGCATACAAGATTATTTAGAAGACTGCTACTGATCAACTAACCAATTGAGAAAGGAAAAAAAAACAAATGAAAGATGATGGGGAAAGAAATTTGTAGAATGTAATACTCACAAGATACATCAAAAACTGAAGTGAAGTAGAGAAACACACCAAGTAACCTATTTAAAAAATTCATGCAAATTGATGGTGGAGTAAATATGAAAAGAAAAAGTTAATATAAAAAGGGAGAATTTTGCTGAGAGCAAAAGAAAAGGTAAGCTGTGAAGAACTATAATCGCCCATGTCTTGAAGGAACACAACACACTGAGTGAGAATCTTTTTGATAAATGATAGATGGACACCTTTCATAATAAAACTAGCACATTGGACACATTGTAATAATTGCACAGCATTATTTTAATGCGTGTGTTATATGCTGCAAATACACGTTTTTAACCTCTATCCAGAAAACAAAATCTGATAATTTCAGATTTGATTCACAGAGAACAAATAATTTCAATGTAAAAAGAATACTGAAAAACAATACAAAAGCCAATAATTTACTGGGCATTTTATAGAATATTGTCAAAAGCTTTCATATAATACAGTATAAGTTTCATATGATATACTGCTGAATATTTAATTATGTATCATGATTTTCTCTAAATATTTTCATAAGAAATACATAACACTAAATATGTTTCATCAATGTAAAAGGTGTAAATAAATGAAGTACAATGAGTCTTTTACTTTTTAAAATATAAAGCAAAACTTATGGGTTATTTTTCTCCATTTCAGCAACTCCAATGCCAAAGCCATCAACAGAAACAGGTGAATGAATTTTTCATTCTCAGTTTTTCCTCGTAATTCTTTAATAAGTGATTAAAATAAATAGGCCATTTTTGCATATATTTGCACATAAAACAAAATGTTAATAGATTCTTCATTGATAAGAAACTAGGATATTAAAGTATCCAGTAATGAAAACCAAAAGGCTGATGTTCAACAAGGTGCCAAAGAATGGATACCTGAATCTGAAGATAAGAAAACTACTGCAAACCTCTTTGTTATTGATACTCTTATTTATGGATCTAATATAAAGCCAAAAATGGCCAAATGTGTAGGGAAATAGGATGTCATTCTCAATGGAGATGAAAATAAGTTTCAAAGATTTAAGGTAAGTAGTAAAGGAATAATTACTTTCATTTCTTGATTAGATAGTCAGTAGTTTTCTTCTTAAAAGAAAATATCAGAGCCTTAATAAATAGATTTTTGTATATGAAAATGCAAAATAATATTGAAAAAATATATTAATATAAATTAAATTTCTATGTTGTATTATTCTTTCAGAATAATGGATCAAGGGATATTGTTATAATCCCATTTGGTACAACAAACGATATTGTCAACATTCATTTTATTTCAGCAAAGCCTAATTGTAAAATGTACATTACTATATCAATTATTGGATGTTTTTCATCATTGTGTAATTATAATAATATAAAATTAATAATTATAAATGAATAAAATCTTATTTGAAATAACTTTTAACTTCATTTTACATCGTTGATTAATTTTTATTTTATCCAATATACTTCAAATTTATTATTATTTTATATAGCCACAACTCCAAATCCTACATGTATGTATATATTTGGTGATGATTTATCACCTAAAATCATTAAATACATCGAGATATCATAATTTGTATTTTATTAAGTATTAGATATGAAATATTTGAGAGGATTTCATAATATAAACAAATACATTTTAAAATACTGGCAACAAGCATCCCCCAATGTTCACTTCTTGGCTCACCCCTCTTCCTCCTCTATGTAAATGATCTGCCCAAGAGTATACTTTGATTATTAGTGGATATCTATGCTAATGATAGAACAATAAATGGGTCTACCTCCAAATACTTCAATGGCCAGAGCTTAGCAGCTGACTTCTCCTCTGATCTAGCTGTAACAGTGCAGTAGGTGAAAAATTGGCTGTTTACATTTAATGCTTCAAAGACCAAGCTAAAGACCTTCTGGCATTACCAAATAGAATCAAGAACTTCTATAAATTGTGATAAATGAATGTTTCCTCAGGAAGAACCTGTGTCTTGAGTACCTAACACATCACTCAATATGTTCTGGACCTGGCATATAGATGGCACCACTAATAAAAAATCTATATAATTTTTAGTACTAATCTTCAAATAGCATGTGACAAACTTTGGGCCCAATCAAATTATTAGTTTATTAATTCCAGTTATGTAAGTGACACTACTGTTGAAAATTTTCAAAACAATGAAAAAATATGAATATTGTATGTTTAAAAATCTTGGATTTCTGATGGAAAAAAAATACTGTTCAAACAAAGCAGTGGCTTGATAAGTATTATTTGGACTCTGCTCTATTGGGAACAGTGGTTAAGAGGTGGTATGCTGAATTTAAATGCAGTTGTACAGGCACAAATGATGCTGAATGCACAGGTTGCTCAAAATTGGCAGTTGTCCCAGGAAACACTAAAAAAAAAACTCCTTTTGGCCAATTGTAAATTGAAGTTGTGTGAGATAGCAGGGGAGTTGAACATATCAGAAGGTAGTGGATTCACCATTTTGCATGAACATTTGTCAATGCACACAGTCAATCAAAATTAACATTTCGATGATTCAGAGTATTGTTTGAAAGTGTTTCAATGCAACAAGAAAGAGTTTTTGTATAAATATGTGAACATGGATGAAACATGGATCCATCACATTACTCTGGAGTCAAATGGGTAGTCATCTGAGAGAACAGCAGCTTGTGAAAGTCGTCCAAAGTGACCAAAGACACAAACATCAGCAGGCAAGTTTTTGGCCTTCATATTTTGGGATGCACAATTCATCAATTACCTTGAGAAAGGAAGAACCATTAGTAGCAAATATTATATAGCATGGCTGGTGCATTTGAAGGAAGAAATTGCCAAAAATGGCCAGAAATGAAGAAAATGTGATCTTTTACCAAGACAGCGAACTGTGTCACAAGTCAATTGCAATGATAGCAAAACCTTTATAAATTGCACTTAAATTGCTTCAGCATTCACCCTATTCTTCACTGTTTGCAGACCTCAAAAAACAATGCTCAAATGTGCAAAGATTCAAGGTAAATTATTAAGAAATTATTTATAGAGTTGAACATTTAATAAATGTTACTTCGCATCAAAGTACAAATGGCTGCAAAAACATCCCATTCCTCCAATTTTATAAACAAAATATATAGGTGCATTCTGGGATTTCTTCCTAGCTAATGAAATAGGCTCCTTCTTGTTCTTATCTGTCTCCCCATTTTGCTTTATTACTGTTACTTTGCCTTGCATATATTGTTTGCTCAATATTATTTTTTTCTTGTTTATTGCAAACTTTGTCAGTTCTATTTGTTGAACATTTCTGCAAGTTATATTTTTAACAAAGCTTTAATATTTGTAGCCATTTTAAATATCTGATTTTTTCCTTCTATCTTAGCAACTCCAATGCCAAAACCTTCAACAGAAACAGGTAAATAATTATTCTACAATGTAAATTATTTCCTCAATTTTTCAACTTTTTAGATGAGATTAACATAATTTCTTGTTTTTTTTGTTTTTTTTTTTGCTGCAGCTTCTTTATATTTGAAACAAGATGGCCTGGCTGATTCTTCATTGACGATGAACTGGGGTAATAAAGACCACAAGACTAATATCTGACCAGGTGCAAAAGGATGGACACCTGAAGATAAGAAAACTACAGTCAGTGCTTTTGTTGGTGATGCTCTCATTTATAGGGACCCAATATAAGGTTAAAAATGGCCAAGTGTGTAGAAAAATATAATGCCTTTTTCAGTGGAGGTAAACAAGGAAATGTATAATGATTCAAAGTAAGTTATGAACAAATAATAGTTGACCCTACCCTTCAGAATAATTCCCTGAACTAATTTACAAGCTGACCTAAAATTAAACATTTGCTTAGAGATTTCATGTAAAAATATATTACATTTTCTTTGTAAAAAAAAAAACTAACAGCTTCTTTAGCTAACTAGTTAATCTTACAGTATACTAGATTCAGTTTTGTCTAATTTATACTGAATTTCATAGTTTCTTTCCAGAACAATAAACCAAATGACTTGCTGTTGCTCTGAATGGCATAATTACAGACTATATATATATATATATATAAAGTGTTTTGTTTGCTTTTGTTGTTTTCTTGGTGTAGGATAGTTGTGTTATTGATTATTATTTTTTTTATATTGTGAATGTTGTTGTAGATGTCTAGAAATGGATGAATGGTCAGACAAGTGTAATGTAAATGTAGTTGTTTTGGCAGAGAGACATTCTCCCAAGGGACATTTGAATTGATATATAATGTTGGTTTTACGTAATTACAGATAATTAAATTAGGATTTTAATTAGGATCAACAGGAGATATATTTGTACAAATGAGATTTTTGATTTTTTTTTCATCCTGTTTGTAGTTATCATGCATCTAATTGTAATAGAAGAGTTTGATGTGTATTAAGCTTTTTGGGAAGTCATTATTAATGAGTGTCTGCTTAATATCTTTTTTGTAAAGTAGTTGATTTATGCTTGGTTAATTAAGTTCTGAGTGCAAGAGTTTTTGCTGATTGTTTTTTTTATAATGGGAGGTAGTAAATGTGTTATTGTGTGTGTCTATTAAAATGTCAAGGAAAGGGATTTTGTTATCTTTGTCCTCAAGTATACATACAAACTTAACAGTTCTTTTGAAAGTTTTTTTTTTAGTTTTATTATTAAAAATAAGCAGACACAATGTTTGCAATTTATTTAATCTGACACATTTTCTTAAAATAGATTTTTTTTTAATAAAATTAATTTGCCTTTCAGCTGCACCAAAATATTATTATAATGGAATTTTAATAAATGTAATAAGCATACCTCACTATTTGTTTAATCAGTAAGAATAACAATAAATGAAATATGGTTTGCACTTTAATATGTGAAAAAGAATTGCATCAGTTGAAGATATGATATAGTAACAAACCTTTTGAAAGAAACAGAAGAATTCCACAAATGATTAGCACAAAAGGTAGCTAAAAAAACAAAAAACTTCAGTTTATGAAAAGTAATTCCATGTTACTTACAAAAGAAATAAATGTAGGTAATAAAAGACCTTTGTAACTACTGCTCTATCACATTTACTACTAAACATATACAGATTATTCCCAAAATGCTTACTTTTTCTATTTAACCAAAGATATACAAAAACATTTGATTCAATGAAACATGTAGCAGCATTTAATTCATTATGCAAGCAGACTATTTGTGGGTTACTGCACTTGGCTAAAAGTGCTTGCTAGGTGGGGGCACTCTTTAATACTTTAAATAGGTAATGATATCCTCTCGCTGCCTTTTTTTAATTCTGGCTTTAAGATGTAAAAATGACCCCCCTCAGTGGGGCATGAACATTTTAAAGGTTCTCTCTCACACATATACGTACACACAAACACATTCTTCTTATAGCTAATTCATGTTTTTTCTTGTCATTCTTTTCTATATTCATTGTTTTTTTTTGTAACTCACCACATACTAAAAGTTATTGAAAACATATAAAAAATTACTCCAATAATTTAACTACACACAGATGCAAATAAAATAAAGATTGGAAAAGGGGTGAGATAAGATGTGATTTCACTTAAACCATTTACAGCGTGCATTGAAAGGGTCTTTCAGAAAAGAAAAATTGATTTGCTGATGACATTTTACTTACATCATTTAGCATTTTCTCATAATCCAATGATTCACATGTAAGTTTCAGTGTAGGTATAAAAAGTGAATAGGAATAAAAGCAATATTCAATTGTAACAATGAAATAGAAGATAAAATACTACAAGAAGTTCAAGAATCTACATATTTAGTTTAGGTGATAACCATGGAAATGAAATAACTTAATAATTGGTTGGAAAGAATTTAATGAAAATAGAGTTATAATGGTAAGCACCTCTCCAATATGCTAAAATAAAAAGTGCATAACAAATGCACAGGATGTGATTACTAAATCCTCACCATTTTATATTTTTGGCATGTACGTTGCTTATTTTTGTTGACTGCACAATATAGTAGGGTCAGTTGAGCACAGCCTGATACATTCCACCAGAAATTTGGAAATGGCTTGCTGTGCTGCTTGGCATTCTCACTTGGAGATCCAGTACAAACATTTCAGAGTGTTTGGATTTCATTTTGAGGACAGTGCCAAGGATTCAGAAAGAGTTAGATGAGTATAAAGGTGATTGTGAAGGTATGGAAACTAAAAGAACTCCTAAGTTTGTGAGTGAGGGGGTCAATTTTGGCGATCACATCACCCCTTACATCTGGCCACCTAATTTCCCAGACTGTTGAGTGAGAGACCAACAAGATTCCTTGTAACACTAAAAATGAATTGGAGGGAAGGATTATGTCAGCACTCACCAACTTAAATAAGGAGACTGCACAGAAGAGTTGCAAGAGATTCTGAAGTAATCTGGAGGCTGTGTTTAAACCAATGATGATTTTATTGAATAAAATTACTTTTTATTATTTCACAATACATTTACCAAAATGACAAAAATATCCGTTAAAATGAGATGTCAGTGTTATTTTCATTTTTGTGCAATTTATTCATTACAACCTCCATATTGTCAATTATGATGTAGAGGTGTGAAAGAGAAATCAACAAAATTGCTTGTGTTCAGGATAAAGATGTCAATACGGATCAGAGAACAGATGAAGAGAAAAGATATGAGATAAATGATTAAATGACAAAATGAAGGTTGGCAGGACACAGCAAAAAAGATCGCAGAGGGTGTAAAAGGTCTCGTTAGCAGTCAACTTAGTAACAAAACAACAGATGGAATAATGCAATAGAGAGGATTTCTGGTAAAGCATAACAGAGAATGGCACAGAGCTGGAAGGATTTGTCTTGTAGTAGACTGGCAATGGCATAGAATTATTATGTAAATGCTATGAAATGCAAAAGAAACTAATGTTTTTTGGTTTTTTTTACAAATGATTACCTTGTATGTTTTCCCATTTACTTTCCAAGATTAAAAAGTTATAGCAAGTTTTGTTCAGACTCTTTTCAAAAGAAACTTCATGTTGATTTTTACACTTATTCCAACCAAAACACAAGTGGGCAAAATAAGCCATCAAATATTAAAAAATATTTGTGACTTGCTAAGAACATCTACTCAAGCTAACCAGTGGAAGAAAACAAGTGATTGCATTTCCTGGTTCAAAAAAATCGAATGCAAAAATAAATACATATTCATTAAATATGACAAATTTTTACCCATCACTTTCTGAAAAAGGTTTAATTGAAGTATTTAATTTTGCTAAAAGGTACATAAAATACCATCTGAACATATTGATATAATCCTACATTTCCACAAAGGTAAAGCATGGATCAAAAAATTCAAACAAGGGCATATTTGATGTACTACAAGGATCGTATGATGGGGCAGAAATTTCAGAATTGATGGGCATATACATTTTAAAGAAAATCAACAAAATAATCCATATAGACAACCACAGATTACATAGAGATGACAGAATTTTATAAGCATTTTTAGAATATCACAATTCCAGACAACGAAAGAGCTTTTCAAACTATTCAAAAACTAGATTTTGATATAATAGTAGAAACAAATAGAAAAATGGTACAATATTTAGATGTGGAATTTAATTTACAAACTGGCAATGTCTCACCATACATAAAAACAAACGCTAAATTAACATACTTAAATACAAAATCTAACCATCCCAAAAGTATAATTAGACACATTCACAAAGGAATAGAACACAGACTATCAAATACTTTGTCAAACAAAACAATATTTGATGAAAACAAAAATATCTATGAAGATACACTAAGAAAATCTGGCTATAAAAATATTTTACACTATAATTCTCAACCAAACAGACAAACAAAAAACAATAATAGAAAATTAAACATTATCTGTTACAACCCACCATTTAATTTAGTGGTAAAAAGTAAAACAGGACAAATATTTTTTTAAGCTGATAGATAGACACTTTCCAAAAGGATCAGAACTAAACAAAATTTTCAACAGAAATGCAAGCAAGCTAAGTTATAGTTGCACTAGTAACTTAGATAGCAGTGTCCAAAACAAGACCACTAATAAAGAATACAACTGCAGGGACAAAAATAAGTGTCCATTTCAAGGACTTTGCAACACAAAAGAAGTCATTTACAAGGCAAAGGTACATGACTTAAATGGCCAAAATAAAATATATTTGGGTTCAACCAAAGACACCTTAAAGACCAGGTGGTTCAATCACAAGTCTACATTCAAAATAGAAAACTTAAAAACTGTACAAAATTGACTAGCCACATGTGGAGATTAAAATTAAAATATGGAAAAGAACCAGACATAACGTGTTGTATAGTAAAAACTGTCAAGCCTTACAATGGTAGCAAAATATGTAGACTGTGTGAAGAAGAAAAGTTATAGATTATGCTATTGCCAAACAAAAACGAACTATTGACTGAAAGAACAGAAATTATGATTAAGCATAACCATACTAAAATGTATCTCTTAAGTTCAAACAACCATGGATGAAAATGCCATAATTTCTTGTAATTTTAAAATTGCAAATGACCTGAAAACACCACTCACAGTAGAAACTTATCTCACATAATAACTCATTTACAAATGGGAAATATCTGACAATGATTTGGTAATTCTTGCAAAATTTCAAATAAATGTGATTATTACTGGAAAAAATGCACTAAAACTAAAACAATGAAAAAAATTTAATAAAGTAATTAAAAATTACTTTCATCTTTCCTCTTATTAATAACAAATATTGTTGACAATAAAACTTTGTTTTTATTAAGTTGAAACATTTTTTCATCATGGTATGATCGTTTTTAATTATAAAATTCCTAAATTTAAGAAAACCAACATGCCCATTATTAACAATAAAATTATGTACATATTTTCATGGGGTGGAATAAACAAATATTTAAAATTAAGATCAATTACAGCTTAAAGATATCTAAATAAAAACTGTTGACTGCTATGTTCATAAAAGGTTAAAAAAGTGACAAATCATTTTTATTAACTCTTATTTCCCAATGCAAAATGTTTTATATGCTTCCTTCTATACACTGTGCAATGAATAAATTATCATGAATTTATATTTTTTATTTTGCGTATGAATGTGCAGTTGGCAAAAATCAAACAGTCTAGTAGGATCAAATGAGCACCATCTGTGAGAAAAAGAGCACCATGACAAATCTCTCCAGCAGAAACTTGAAAACAGCATGCTGTACTGCAATCTTCAATATGAACATTTCAGAGTGTTTGGGTGTCAATCTGAGGACAGTGCAGAGGATTCAGAAAGATTTGGATGAATCTGATGGTAATTACAAAGCTGTTTGAGGTGATCATTAGTGATGGTGACATTATGACTCTGTTAATCTTCACACAGTGGCTTATAACTGCCTTGAGGAGGTAGTGCTGCTCTGGGTCAAGAGGGTGGCTGCTGGAAAGCCTTATGTCTGACAACAGGACTCTGCTACACACAGAGTCACGATTAGCAGACAAATTCTGTGACAACATCACTCCTTATCTTAGATCCTTATAAATCCCCAGACTGCAACCCCACTTGATTATTATGTGTGGGGCACTGTTGAGTGAGAGATAAACAAAACTCCTTGTCACACCAAAGATGATATGAAGGCAAGCATTTAATAACTTAAGCAAGGATGGCAATTTTGTTGAATAAAGTTTTAGTCTTTCAAGATATTTTTGTGTAAATTAGATGATAATTTATACATTTTTACCCCGTAAATATGCAGGGAAAATATTCTTGATGGATTATCTAATTTCTTGATTTAAAGTATATCACCATAACTCTTGAAAACAGGAAATTTTATTGGTGAAACATTCACTAGGATTTGCAAATTTACTGAACTGACTAAATTTATAAAAGCAAATATTTCTTGTTTCAGTTACATTTGCATAAAAAGAAAAAAGCAGGAAATTTTGACGTTTCCTACTTGTAAATAATCAATATGGCATCTATATCTTGAGTATTGGATAAAATTACTTCTGAATGTACATTTAAGCTCATTACTTTATCAACATTGCTCATGATCAAACTGACTTGTTAAGGGAGTCATATCCTTGCTTTGGATAATTTTGGTGATTATACTTACATGGAATGTCTTGATTACAACGAAACTCTTCAAATGGTGACTCTTCACAATGGGGAGCTGGTTTCATGCAAACTCATTTGCAATATGTGATACCACCATGCCCTGACTGAGTACATGCACTCCATTTGCTCCACTCATTCCATCCTCCTGTTACTAGGAAATAAAAGAAAATTAGCCTTCTAATTTTATTTTTTTAAATTATTTTAATTTTTAACAATCATTTTATTTAATTTTACTTGTTAGCAAACACTGATACTGTACAAGCAGAAATTCAATGGAAGTAACTTACTACAATATCGCAGGAATCAAATTTGTAAGTTGAAAAATCTACAACTAATATTTAATTTTAATTCTATCTTAATTCTGAATGACTGAAAAAAGATAGATGTTTGACAGTTATAGGAGAAAAGCTGGTAAAATAACTTATAATTACATTTTCCTTCTTATTTATTTATACCTTTTCTATATTTGAAAAAGTAGATGAAATGTTGTTAATGCTTATTTTAAACTGGTTAATATATATATATATATATATATGAGAGAGGCTTATTTTTTAAAAAAAGGACATTTCCCAAATATGTAACTTACCATTTTCAAAAAGTAGAGGTTCAAATATTTGAATTGCTTGCAGTAACTTGTAACTAAGTGTTGATAAAAATATAAACATTAAATATTTTTCATTCATAATTTCCTATTAAATAAATGCTTGAATGAACTTTTATTTTTTTTTAGCTTTCCCTGCTTATTCACTTATATATGTATATATGCACATTTCTTCAAATTTCTCTTTCCAAACATTATTCTTTTTAAAAATTCCAAGGAAACTACTATTTTTATCAATAACACAAGAACAACTAAAATTTCCAAAGGACAGACCATCTAACATATTTGTTTCAATGACAAACACCTTCTACTTATCGTTTGGTTCAAGGGTGATAACTCCTAACATTTTCTAAAACACCACTAATAGCATATTTCTCAATGTCAAATACACACATTCATTTTGATTGACTAAATTTAAATATATATATATATGATTAATAACAAATGAAGCAAAAATTAAGTTTGTAGAATTTACGTTTTAAAAGTGCTCAATACGAAGTAGAGCAATATATTATCATAATATTTTTGTTATATTATATTTCTGGAAGTTTGTAACTGTTCAGTTTTGTATCCAAAACATAAAGCAATTTTTAAAGAAGTGATGGATTTTATTTTTATCATATCAAACATTATTTTTAGTGAATACTCATATTTAAGTAGACACTCCATTTATTTTATCTTTAAACAGTATTTTATTTTCATCTTCCAGCCTAAATATTTGAGAAATCTTATTGAAAAAATGTCCCCTCCATCAGGATTCTTCTTTAATAAGGTTGCTCAAATATTCAGGCTGGTACATGAAAATAAAAAAAAAAAGAACTCTTTAAAAATAATAAATTACTTCTTTAGCAAATTTCTAAAGTTTGTCAGAAAGTGATTTTAAATTCAGCATGATCTTCATTATTGTTTCTTGTGATCAGCTTTACTTCTGATTTTATTCTCATTTTATTAGAAAAAACTAAGGAATATCACCAGAAATTATAAAGACAATCTTTATTTATAATGTCAAACTGTGATATTCTAAAAATTATTCTTGTAACCCTTTCTGAACAGATTGGTCAAATAAGACATAGGCATTTTATTGCATTCAGTTTCCATGGGAACCATTAAAACCAGATGTTCAGAATTAAGTTGACTAATTTTAGGAATTGTCAGCTCTTTATTTAATCTCAACTATGTGTATAGGTTGCTTTTTTGATGATTGAACTCACTAGTAATAGTCAACCAGACTAGTCTTACTAACCACACCAAGGAGCCTCTAGATACATAGGTGTAAAAATGCCATAAAGCCTAAATCAGTCAGTCAAGTGCTATATGTGATACATGCTTGGACGATCATGATATGATTAACCGGGCAGAAAATTTCTGTGGTAGACTGGTTGCCAACCAAGGCTATAGAATGCAATCTGTCCTGCTATTTAACCTATAGCTTGAGTAAAGATATGGAATAATACCTTTCCCAAGTGTATTTGCATGTAAGTGAATGCAACTGGCCTTGGGAAAAGTCTTAATCCATCTCTTCAGAATAGATGCACTATTTAAATATGAGTCACTTTTAAAATGGTTAACATTTAGAAATGAAAATTAAGTAAAATAAATTCAGTCAAAAAATGTAAATAAAATGTTTAGTTAAGTGCCATATATGATACCTGCTTGGGCGATCATATCTCGAAAGAGACATGACTGACTGGGCAGAAGATTTTCTTACAGTAAGTTGCCATTACTTGATGAAAGATGCATGTGAATTGCAAGAGAAATGCAACAGAATATCATATGAATGATCGTATCAAATAAATGTGCTAACCAAAATACTAGTTGACCAATTGTGTTTACAAGTGCTGTTGGTTTTGACTTTCTGTCACAATAAAAACCTGTGGTTAGTATTCACAAAATTGCTTAAGTTATTATCAAGTTTGGTTGTGTTTAATTTTAATTTTTTTTGACTCATAAGTAAATGTATGGATGTAGTTCATGGAGAACACAATACGGCATTTATGCTATTTGTCTATATTTCTGAGATGTGGTAGTATTTACATTATTCGGACTATTGTCTTGATGTATGTTGCCATTGTACTCTCCAGCCTTCTTCAGGTATTAAGAACTTTGAACTGAACCCTTTATGGGTCCTTAAGGACACGTGGCCCAGTGGATATAGATGTTGGTTAGTTCCAGTGACTTGACCCAAAGAGTTGTGAGTTCAATACCAGGCTACTGCAGAGTTAGAGGGAGATAACTCATGACTTCCAATTGAAGCATTACTATGCAGGGAATGAAGTTCATATACCCTGTGATTGCAAGAAAGGGTTCGGTTTGAAATTTCTAGCACCTGAAGAAGGCCGGAGCATACAACGGCAACATAGACTAATTTGATAATGTGAATAATCTAAATACAGCATTTATGCTGAGCAGAATTTAAGTAAATGCAAAGGATATGCCATAATGTTAGCATATGAATAGAAAAGGTAACCTGAATGACTCTTGATGGCTATTAGGTGAAGAGGGAGTGTAAATTTGTGTCACTCGAAGAATTGCATCCACTCAGCAGTTTGAAATATTTCTTGTTCCATTGTAGCTGTGTTGAGCACTCTCTGCTTCTTTATTTCTTAGACTGACTTGCTGAAATGTGTAGCCAAGTCAATCAGGCAAACTTATTTTGGGGCGAGAAGACATATGACATGGTTCATTGAAAGTTCAATTTGTTGTTTTCTGTAAATTGCTCTCTTCTCATTGGTTTCTAAACATTTTCACAGTGGCTCATGAAATTTGTCAGCATGGAGGCAATAGTTTTCTCCTATTGGTCTAAAATTGATTTCACACTGGATCGCAAATTTGCACAAATGGAGACAAAGATAGTTATTTTTATGTTGTACTCACCACAAAATCTTTGAATTTTAATTCTTGATTACAACATCACTTTTGACAAATAATAGTAGAATTAAGCTTTTTTAAAATATCTGTCATTTTTTTTCCTGTTTAATTTTTGCGACCTCATGAACACCCCACGAACTTGTCAGGCTTTCTTTCCCTAACCGTTTTTTGTTTTTTTTCCTCCCCCATTGGTTCTGCTACTTTTCTCCAAAGCCAAAATAAAGGAAAGAAATTGTCTTTCATTCTTCAGCACTGGAAAAGATAGGTACCTCCTCTCATTTTTGATACCTAAATTTAAAAAAGAGTTTCCTTGAAGTTTTAATTTTGGATTTAATTAAAAGCCAAGAGATTAAATTTACTAATTCCAGTAAGCAAAATACTCTGGTGACAGTCATTTTTCATTGATCGAGACATTTTCTAAACAGTAACCAATTCTCAGCTTTAAAAAAAATCTTGAAAAAGTAAATATACCTCACTGAAATATTTTATTAAAATTAGCAAATTTAAATTTACCTTAATATGACTTGAAACAGGTATTCCTTGCTTACTGTTTGAAATGTACTATAAAAGCATTTCTTAATCACAGTAGAGTAATCTGAGGTGATGAATGATTTAATGACAACTGGAAGTTGTTGAAAATAAGTATGATGGCCAAACATGACATGATTTTATGTAATTGCAAATTTTGGTTTTTAAATACATAGTAAAATTAAAAATTTAAAATAGTTTCAGCAATTATATAATATTTTATAGAATTTTAGTTAGTTTGGTTTTATAGACATATGTTTGAGTAAGCTTTCTGAATAAATTAAAATAATATAATTTTACAATTTAATAAGAATGAAAGAAATTGAAATAACAGAACTAACTCAATTTATGAAAAGCCATGCTAAGTAGAAATTTAACAGAATAAAAAATTTGTAATTTTAATGATAGGTTTAGCAAAAAGGCTATTGAAATGTACAACAAAAACAAACCAAACATGGGTTATAAAAAATAGAAAAAGGAAAGTTTTTTTCAGTTTCTGTAAGGTACCTACATTCACAATTAATGTAAAAGATAATGAAACTAGGAAGTAAATTACTTTAAATTTTGAAAGCAGGATTTGGGAAGACTGTTGAGGGGTAATTCATAAACACATGGAAATGATCGCCCAGTTCACACTCCACCCACATCTATTGAACATGTGAAGAGGCTCATCCCTTGTTCCCTGTTTAGGATGTGGTTTCCAGCTTTCTCTTTTCACTCTTATGTAGCCCCCTTGCTTGGGGTGATATGATAAAAAAAATGAAAAGAATTGGCACTGATTACAAATGTTCATTGTAGGTAAGTTTTTTTTTTTTTCTGTAAGGTGGACAGCCCTTGAATCACGTGACCTTTTAATAATAAATATCAAGTAAGGCCACACATACAAATAAAATATGATTAATCAGCATTCACACAATTAAAATGTTTTAGTTATTTTAAAAATCTATTGGCTAAGTTATTTATATTAAGTTTTTCAATTTTCTATTAGTAAATATTGTCATCATGCATAAATTTAACAACCCAGCATTAATGATTAAGGAGGAAATTTTTAAAGATTTTTGAAATTTTATAAATAATTATAATAAAAATGAAAACAATTCTTGTAAAAATTCATTGAAAATTTTTTTCTTTTCAGACTATGATATGCTTATATATTGTTCTTAAAAACCAATTAAAAGTTTAACTAAATAAAAAAATGGCATAGTTTTATTGCATTTTTGTTTTCACAATTCAGAGTAGATTTTCTAAAAATTTATTTCTAAAAAGACAGATGATTAGCATTCCCCAATGACTCCTGAATTTAATTAAAAATGATTTCAGCCAATTATGAATAACTCCTGAAATGTTTATCAAAATCAGATCATTATTTGATTTTTGCAATAATTTCCAAATTAATGTCTTTCACTGACAAAAAAGTGACTTGCATAATATTACATTCATTGTCTCTTATATTTAACAGTATATGTTTAGAAAATTATCTGCTGCCTAGATACATTATAGTATAAAGAAAGTAATTTTTTATGAATTTTTACAAGAATTGTTTTTTGTTTTTAATTATATTTTTATTTTATTAATTATTATTATTTAATGCCAAAAAAGTTGGGTTTTAAGGTATTTTTTTAAATGTTTGCTTATAGTGAGAAGGTTGGTTTAATCAGCTTTTGATGAAAAAGTTTTTTTGTTTTTCTAGAAAACTGAAGATGTCATCTAGTTTTGTATTAAAAAATGTATCATGGTAATAATATTTTCCTTTCAAAAATGTATATTTTTTCTATAAAAGTTTATTTTTATGCATATATTTCTATAAAAGTTTATTTTGACTCCAGTTTGGGGGTTAACTATTTACCCATATCTGGGACCATAACTGGTGCTATCACTCTGAGCCAAAAGATTTTTAAAATATTTTTTTGTGTATAGGATGGTATTTTCTGTGTTACATTAAAAAGTCACTTGTTTTATGGTTTCTTCCCCTTACAGAAAAAAATTTGAATAAATATACCAATTCTAGTCAATCATACTTGGCTGTCATCATTCACTTAACAGATCAATATCATCACCCCTCTATGATTAATAAATAATTTTATTCTAAATTCCATACTATAATAAAGTATTACTTGTGTATTATTTGCTAATTTTACAAACATTATGTGTTATAGATGTATATTTTATTTTTGCAAGATTTTTAGACCTGAGAATTAACTTTTGTTTAAAAACATGTCAAAATGGACATGAAAAATGATGAATTTTGCAAACTCAAAAAAGTTGAGATTCCAATGATTTTATTTTCTATTTAAAATATGCTGCAATATTTTGCTTACTGGAAATAGTAAATTTAGTCATTTAGCTTTCAATTAAAGCTAAAATGAAAACTTCAAGAAAACCTTTTTATTTTCAAATTAACAGATTTGTAAACAAAAGTTAATACTTGGTTTTAAAAATCTTGCAAAAATAAAATATACATCTGTTACATGTTATCTTTGGAAAATTAGCAAATTTAAACTTAAATTAATCTGATTTTAAAGAGGTACTACTTGCTTATAGCATGAAATTTGGAATAAAAGTATTTCTTAATGATGTAGGTCATATTTTTCTGACAATAAGTGACTGATGACAGACACATATTTTCTCAAGGTAAGTATGGTTGACCAGAATTGACATAATTGTTGAATTTTTTTTCTGCTTCGTCTGTGAATACGGTGTTATCATATCATGGAGATAATAATGTTAGTAATGATGGGGAATATAAACCATTCTTCCATATTTTTATTAATCATTTCATCCCAAGCAAGGCATTCCACTGTCACTATTGCGCTTGGGGCTACACAGTGGGAGGTAAATAGGAAGAGTGGTTAGATATAGGAAATGTCAGAAGGGGGTGATAGATAGTTGGGTGGGTGGGAAGAGTGTTTGAAAGAATGGAAGTTAGTTTGTTAGGAGGTGTCTATTGACCTTACATTTAAACTACTGAAGATTGTAGCCGTCGAGGAAGCAGTCATGTGGAAGAGAATTCCACAGTCGGGAAGTGCGAGAAAAGAAACTTGGAGTAGAAGTTGCGGTTGCATTTTATTGGTTTCACTGTAAAAGGGTGGGATCTAGTTGCTAATCTAGTATCTCGTGCAAATTCGAACCTAGGGGGCACCAGTGATCTAAGTTCATCGGAGCAGAAACCGTGAAAGTATTTATAGAAGAGACACAGGGAAGCCACGTCGCGCCGGTGAGAGAGAGACTGCAGGCGGTCTGCTAAGTCGGTATCGATCACATTACAGACCCTCCGCTGTACCTTGTCTAGAAGCCCAAGGAGAATAGCAGGGGCACCCGACCAGATATGGCAACAGTATTCAATGCACGGGCGGATGGTAGATTTATAAATGTGCAAGATAGATTCAGACGGAAAAAACCTCCGGGCCCTGCACAGAGAACCGACTTTCATAGCAATGGATTCGATATAGCCATTCCACTTGAGGTCCGCTGAGAGTAGGAGACCAAGAAGGCGTAGTGGGAGGCAAGCCTGGTCCATGTTAATAGGAGGTTGGTGCGATTGTCTATGATGATTAATTGATAGTAACTTCGTTTTAGAAGCATTAAAATTTACGAGCCATTTCTTACCCCAGTCCACTACGGATTGGAGGTCCTTTCCAAGCTCGGCTGCAAGGTTAGCTTTGTCGCCCGCACCAGATTTTTGGTCGAGGCGAGAATAAACTGTGGTGTCATCGGCGTACATACCGACTTGGGATCTTATGGTATCAGGGAGATCATTAATGTAGATCAGAAAGAGCGTAGGACCTAGGATAGAGCCTTGAGGGACACCCGCGTTCCTATGGTAGTTCTGGGAGGCATGTCTGTTTAATACCACTTTCAATGTGCGGTTAGATAGGAATGACTGGATTAGTTCAAACAATTGTCCAGCTATAACATAGCTCCGCAGTTTGCATAGAAGGCCAGCATGCCAAACTCTGTCGAACGCTTTAGAGATATCCAAGGCAACGTTTCGGGCTTCACCATTCCTATCGATACCTTGATATAGTACTCGGTGATGGTCGTTAGCATATCAGCATTAGACCTGGTGAAGCAGAAGCCATACAGTTTGTCTGAGAGGAGCCCGTGGGCCGTGAGATGCTGAACGACCTCGGCGTTGATAATGGTTTCGAACACTTTGCCAAAGATCGGAAGAAGGCTGATAGGTCGGTAAATTGCGGGGTCCGAGGGTTCTCCAGTGTTTTTAAATATAGGTACTACAGAGGAAGATTTCCAATAGGCAGGATTTGTAGAGCTTGGAAAGTTCGGGTGCACATTTCTTTAAGACTATGATTGGGATTCCGTCCCCTCCGCTCGCTTTGTGAGGGTCAAGTTTTGAAATTATCTTAGAGACAAGCGAGGGTGTAATATGGACGTCATTCAGTTGAGCATCAGTTCTAGGTGGGAAGTCGGGCGTAGAAACTCCAGATGAGTCCAGTCTCGAATTATTCGAGAATCTGCGGGAAAAGCATTCAGCCTTGTCCGCTGGGGACGTGAGGACCTCAAGTTTGTTTATTAGTGGGGGTATTGTGGACTTGCTCTTGCTAAGTTTACAGAGTCGCCAGTAGTCCTTGGTGCCGAACATAGAGGATGCTATGCGTTGCTTCATTCTGGCAGAAAATAACATCTTAGCTTCGTTAAGTATCTTTTTACACTTATTACGAGCTGAGGCGAAAAGGCGTCTGTTTTGATCCGACGCGTAGCTACGATAGAGTCGGAAGAAATGATTCCGGTGGGCAATGGCGACCGAGCAAGCGAGCGAGAACCATGGAGACGAATGAGATTTAAGCTGAAATTTCCTGGTAGGGATGAAAGCATCGATGCCAGCCTTAACCCAGGAGGAGACCTCGGATGCACATTCTTCGATGGGAAGACTGGTGACTTACTTCACATGTGATATTATTAGTACTCTATTATATTTATCAATTAAATATTTGTGATCATTTAATATTTCTTAGAACTTCTACTTTAGTTTAGAATAGATAACACTATAACTTGAGTTTCTCTCATTATACCTGCACACTCTTTATTCGAACTTAACTTGTGATACAGTAAAAAGATTAATCACCTGCAGTTATCTGGTCATACACCCTGATTTTGACATTTATGAGGTGAAACAATAAGTTAGATTTTTATTTAAAAAAATGTTTTTGTCTTAATGAGTAACTCATTAATGGTAAGAAAACTGAGAAAAGAATCCTACCTCTAGGATGAAAAAAGCTAACACTTTAAGGAAATTATGTTATCAGTCAAGGTCCTTTGCCCGACCGGGTTTCCAGGGGGGTATGATCACGCTATAGAAATAGGTGACGGGTGTGGGGTGTTTAGACGATTACAGACTCATAACTCTGCTAAATACAGAGTTAAAGATTTAGACCAAGATCCTGACGGAGCGCTTTCAGACATTTGCCGAGATTCTGTTGGGACACGATCAGACTTGTTCTATGATGGGGCGAACAAACAGTGCTGATCAATTTGGATCAGTCCAAGGCAATTCTGCAAGTGGATTAACCTACTGAATCGCTCTCCCAGAGCTGTGGTACAGGTGAACGGAAAGCGGTTGGGCGCTGGGTTAGGGTTCATCAGGTGCCCATACTTTTCACTTTGGCGTTAAAGCCCCTACATCGCCGGATAAAGGACGGGGCGTGCATTCCGGCCCTACGCGGAATCGCCGTTCCTAGTGGGGCTCGAGCCAAGATTTCTGCGTACGCCGATGACCTATTCATTTTCATGTCGTCCCGGAACGACCTTGAGGTGGTACAGTAGGCGCTTGAACGTTACGAAAAGGTAATCGCGACAATTCTTCCGGCTTGAGGTTAGGTGCCTGGAAGAGCACTGCTCTCCAGGGACCCTTCAGTTGGACTGACGGTCCAATCTGCATTCTTGGAGTGTGGTTCGGGCAGGATCTCCAGCTGGAGAAAAATTGGTCGGAGGTACTGGCAAAAGTCGGAGCGTCGATCTTCGGCAGCGGTTGTCCGTGAAAGGCAGGGCTGAGGTGTGTGTTACATACATATTTTGCCTCGTCCTTTACCTTGTTAATCCCTCTTTGTTTGTGTCAAAGGAAAACTGGGAATGTCACACGTGAAGAGTCACCGACACGCCTCGAGGTTGGCTTTCTTACGTCGCAACTTGACAGAGCATTCTATTTTGTAGAGGACTATCAGGGAGGCCTTCTCTCCATGGATATTTTTTATCTTCAGTCATATTGTTAACCGTTGAAACATGAAATCAATTCTTTTAGTCAATCATTGAGGGTCGAAGAAAAAGATGTGAAGAAAGAAAGGAAAATTCCTGACAACTCTTTTTCACGCATCATTTTTTATTTTTCGACAATTATTTATCCCAACCCATATTCTCAAATAATAAAAATATCTCTCTAAAAAACAACAGCAAAAAATAACTCTCATTATTTTTATTTTCAAAAATTAAAATAAATCAAAATTTATCTGATATAACACTCGGTGCATTGTGGTTTTTGAAAGATTATTTCTAAAGAAACGTGAATCATTAAGCAAGTCATTAAATTCACTTAGGCCACCTCGAGGTGGTGTAATGGTTAGCAAGCTTGTCTCGCTAGAACTATTGCAATTAAGTAGTGAGTTCGATCCTCACTGGGTGCCCCATACTTTCGGCCTTGTGCCACATCTAAGCTGCGCTTAGTAAATTGCATTAAATTCACTTAATATCACCATTCGTCGTTAGTGGCACAGTGGCACAGTGGTATGCTGCTAGATAACTTCTGTTTCGATTCCAGGTCTTGGAAGATTTCTCTTTTATTATTACAAATAATCTTCAGTTTATAAGCACATAAAATGAATGCATTCAGTGGGCAGTCCCCTGGTGGGGTAGCGGTAAGGCCTATGCGAATGGTTTCAAGCAGTAAGCGTTCGAATACTGTAAGAGTCCGTTCTATAGGTCGGATGCTAAGAGCACAGATTGATAGGTACAACGTTTAGGGTGGTGGGGGCTCATTGATTAATGGATTCGGGTTTTTTTCCGAATCCATTAATGAATAGTCTTCACCTCCCTTAAGCGGGTGTGCTTAAAGATCTAGTGTTGACCAGAGGCAGGCCCCTTTTACTCGGGTTTTAAGCACTTGAACTACTTTTCGAAAGTATATTACTTAACGTTTATTAGAATGACTTTATCCATAATATCACATATTCTCTGCCAGGGTTTGTGGTGGATCGAAGCCATATCTGTAGATGCTTCTCTACCCGAGGAAAAGCATGTAATTGAGAAATAATACTGTGAGATGCCTAATACCTTAAATACATAATAAAAACAAAATGGCGTCTAGAATTGCATTAGCCAATCGGATTTAGTTTGTCTGTGTGTTGCACGAGCTTTCCATTTTTGTCTTTCCTGCATCAGCGTTATGGTAAGTCCTTTGCATTTTCACGCGACGTAACTGCCATATTGTTTTAACAAAGTATTTTTTTGTCATCGGTTCCTCAATTTAATTAAGTGTGAATGTAGGTGCTGAAAATCATATTTTTTACAAAAATGTATTACCCAAACAGTATGAAACTAATCTTTATAATTGCACTTCAAAATTTTCGCGATAAAAGTTTGTTTTTATTAAATTTGGAGAATGATCTTGTATGTAGCTTACCATGAATTTTTCTTTTTAACAGACAAATGACAACGAAAAAAAAATTTGATTAAATTTAATAGTTCCAGTAAGCAAAATACACTACTATATTTAAAATAGAAATTATATTGTTTGGAATTTATTTATCTGCCATTTGAAATTTTGCTCATTTTTTTTTTTTTATGAAAAAACTAGAAAATATATGCTTCACGCGACTAAAAACTGAATAATATAAACAGTTTATATTAACGTTTACGATATTTCAATTAGTATTACTATGATGATTGAATTTTTTTTGGATTGCCCTATTTTTTACACATCTCTAAAAATTAAATACTTGTCTTATTTTGATGAAAATTTGTGGACTTACTTATAATTGACTGAAATAATTTTAGAATATCTTGGTAAAAACATTTTTACAGATTAATCTACTTAGTATTTTAAATGATTAGCAAATTTTCTTAAATTTTAATTTTAAGATAAAGAGAACCCGACTTCATGTAAGATGCTCTGAAAACTTTTCCCAAGGAAAAAAATTATTACTAGCAATACATATCACTCTCAACAAAAAACATTACATTGAAAGTATACTCTGTTCATACATAACTATTGTAAAAATTTCGTTGGTATTAAATGACATTGAAGTTGATATGCCGTTAAACAAACCAACTTAAACAGTAATTTCCTGTCTAAATGTTAATTACCAAGAAAATAAACTGAACTCCGATTTCATAGAAATATTAATATTCTTTCGTATTTTGAATGGTTCTTAATTTCCAAGTAATTTAAGCTGCTAGCAATTTTCTTTCTACATTTTTATTATAACTTAAATGTAAAATCATCTTCATATTAAGAATAATATTTTGAATGACTAAATTATTTGGAAATTTTAACTCTTAGCTGGTACTGGGTATGACCGTAAACTGCGTTCAGAAGCAAGGTCTCTGATTTGAAGGAAAAAAAAATTACTGGCAATACATCTGACTTTCAACGCAACACATTACATAGAATATATTTTCTATTGTAAAAATTACGTCGGTATTAAATGACCTATTGTGGTTGATATTCCGTAAAACAAGATAATCAGAATCCCATCTTCGTTGTATTTTGGATGACTATTTTCTCTCTAAAGTTTAATTACAAGATAAACGGAAAAGCAATTTCAGGGAAAGGTTAATATTCTTTTTATTTTAAATGACTCTTAATTTCCAAGTAAATCTATATTTTTAAAAGTGACGAGGGTAGACGTTATGTAAGTATTTTTTTGTTTGATACATTCGACTTAGCTCTCCATTTTCTGCTCAGATGTAGATTGAAATTGTTCAGAAAGCGAAAATATTTAGAAAAATTTGTTATCTATATATGTTACTATTTCGCACCACAATCCAATAGAGACGTTCTACATTGTTGTCTATAAGTATTTAACAACAAAACTATTTTCATTATGAATATGGTTAACGGAACCCCAACTTCATATAAAGATTAATGTTCTTTGTATTTTCAATGACTGTAAATTAAACTGATAGCAATTTTCTTTCTCACTTTTCATTTTAAGAAAAACAGAAACTCAACTTCAAGTAAATCTTTATTGTTTGCAATTATCTTTCTGAATTTAATTTCGAACATTCAGTGAAGCATGAGACGAGAGATTGTACTTAGTAGTGCTGACACTACACTATTGAGAAATTGAGACTAAGCCCTCAGTCTTCCGGGTGAGATAGCTAACGCCGACTTGGTCTACCGCGACTGTCGGCGAAAAAGTGCGTGTTATTTCGTTTTCAGTTTTTGCTTTTTTCTGTAATTGGAGTTTATTCCTGGAAGCAAATCGTACAAAATTCGAAACACTTTAATTTCTTCACCTCCCCGATGTAATGAAACCAATATTAAGGAAAAAAGCAATGGTTGTTACACAAATTGGCTTTGCTGCATAGATTGGAAGGAAGGTCTTTCGGCAGGTGGTTATGCGAGCTGGCGTAGCCTACCACGCGCTGCTGCCGTCTCTGTGGCAATCGGGCAAATTTAATTTAACTGTTACCAATTTTCTTTCTAAACTTTAATTGTGAATAAGTTAAAAGGAACCCTATCTTATTGGAAAGATTATATTTTATTTTTAATGAATCTTAATTTCCAGGTACTTTTAAACTGTTATAATTAAATTTTGATAGAGAATTGATATGATAAACGGATATCCAACTTCATGTGACGATTAATATTTTTAATTACTTACAAATAACTTTTATCTGGTCCTGGGTATGACCGTAAACTGCGTCCGGCAGCAAAGCTTTGATTGGGAGGTTGTGAGGAGCAAGAAACCCCTCTTAATAGTTAACTCCCAAACCGTGGTCAAAATGCTATGAAATCAGTTAACCACAAAACTTGGTTCAAGGAAAAAATATTACCAGCAATACATCTGACTCTAAATGAAACCCAATTTACATAGAAAGTATATTCTATTCATACAAATCTACTGTAAGAATTTTGGCGTCATTGAATTACCCATTGAGGTTTATATACCGTGAAAGAAAATTTATAAGTTGAACGAAAACCGCAACTTCCTGTATAGCTTAATCTTCATTGTATTTATGACTCTTAATTTCCAAGTAATTTAAATTTTTGTTATAAATAATTTAAAGGGAAAACCCAACTTCATTTAAAAATTAATATTCTTTTTTTTTTTTTTTGAATGAGTCGTAATTTAAAATTTTAGCTGGTCCTGAGTATGACCGTAAACTACGCCCGGAGTGTTAGGGCCCCAGCTATAGGTAAATAGCATTTTGACATCGGTTTGGGTTTTACTATGAAATTGTTTAACAAAACCCACTTTACATGGAAAATATTCTATTCATACAAATCTATTAAAAAGTTTCGTCGGCATTAAATGACCCATTGAGGTAGTCATACTGTAATAACAAACAAACCAATCCAAACTATTAATAATATAATTTCTAAATTTTAATTTTGCATAAGATAAACGCAACCCCAACATCAAGTAAAAATTTTTTTAAT
Source organism: Ascarosepion bandense (assembly GCA_037127315.1). NCBI lineage: Eukaryota > Metazoa > Mollusca > Cephalopoda > Sepiida > Sepiidae > Ascarosepion > Ascarosepion bandense. The sequence goes on from JBBBDQ010000417.1 coordinate 3,713,132, forward strand.
GAAAAATGTAATAATAAAAATATTGTTTCTTTTTTTTTTTTTTTTTTTTTTACCAATTCCTTGTTTCCTCAATTTAATTAATTGTGGGTGTAGGTGCTTTGATGCATAAGTTTTTTAAAAAATGTATTACCCAAAAACTATAAAAATATCTTTAATCTTGAAAATTTTGATGTTCAATTATAAAGTTCGTTTTTATCAAATTTGGAGAATTAGCTTATATAGTCAATATATATCTAATGTTTGGGAAGTACGTAAGAGACCAATAAAATAGTCTCACTTTAATTATTATTTTTTTAATGGACAAACAACGAACCAAATTTGATTAAAGTGACTAATTCAAGTAAACAAAATACACTGCTATATTTAAAACAGAAATTATAATGATGGGAATTTATTTATCTCCCACTTAAAATTTTGTTTGGCCCATTATTGTATGAAGAAACTGAAAAATGTTTGTTCTACACGATTAAAAACTGAATAAAATAAATAGCTTATAGTAAAATTAATTATCTATCACTTATTAATATTATGATTGAGTTTTTAAAAATTGTCCTATATATAATCAAATGGGGAGTCATAACATTTAATTATTTACAAATATCTTCAAAAATTGTTCAATTTTAATTAAAATTTGACGGCTTATTCATAACTGACTGATATTATTTTCGGAAATGTTTAAAAATTCGCTATCGTTTCCTCTATAAACCTAATAAAAAATTCAGGAGTCATTGGGGAATGCTAAACTGACATCATCCCCCACTAAATTAGTCTATTTTGAGAAAACCTACTGCGAAAACAAAAACGCAATAAAACCCATTTTTTTTTTTTTTTTATTTACATAAACTTTTAATTGGTTGTACATTTTATTTGTACGGGTGGCCGTATATGATATTTATCATTGAAAGTTCACGTGATTAAAGGGCTGTCCTCCTTACATTAAAAAATTCGTGATAATAAATATTCGTCTTCAGTACCCATTTTCTTAAATTTCCACGTGTTACTGAATCACCCAACAATAGGCTTTCAAAATTTAAAGTAATTTACTTCCTAGTTTCATCATTTTTTACCTTAATTCTGAATATAGGTACCTTACAGAAATTGAAAAAGCTTTCCTTTTTCTATTTTTATAATCCGTGTTTGGTTTGCTTTTCTCGTACATTTCAATAACCTTTTTGCTAATCCTACCATTGGAATTATAAATTTTTTAATGTAAAATTATTATTATTTATTCAGAAAGTATATTCAAATTTATGGCTATAAAGCTTTGCTGAAAATGTTAATTTTTTTTTTATGGCTTCCGTTTTTGATTAAATCATTCGTCACCTCAGATGACTACTGAGATTAAGAGACGCTTTTATCAATATTTCAGACAGTAAGCAAAAAAATACCTTAATCTTATTGGAAACATGTAAGTTTAAATTTGTTTTTGGAATAAATTAACAACTCAGCGAGGTATATTTTATCTGTGCAAGATTTATGAAAAAAAAATTAAAGATTTCAAACAATAATATTTTCCATCTCTTGTCTTTCAAGAAAAGACGGATAGTATGAATCGATCCCCGATTTTATGTACAGATTCATCTTTTTCTATTTTGCATTCCAAGTTAGTGATTTTATTTTGAAATGTTAATGATACATTACATACGATATACCGTTCCCTAATTTTATGTACAGATTAATCTTTTATTGATGGTCTCTTAACTTCCAAGTAAAATAAACTTAACAGTTTGCTTTTTACTTTTTAAACAGTTAATGATAAATAGAATAAACCGATGCCAGGCGTTGCTCGACTGTAATGAAAGCTTTAAAATTAATCCATTGTCTTGGAGCTCAGACTCTTTCGACAGTATGCAACGCAAAAACAAAGGACGCATTTTTGTCCAAAAGAAGGCGCTGCCGCTACTAAAAATCGACTGAAGCGGCAGGTTGAACGAATCAAACACACGCACACTTTTTCTATTATATGTATATATCGGGTGAGAATCTGATAAAAATTGTGGATTTGCATAAAGGACATACAGACACACTAACTTAACGAAAAACTTTTTTTTCGTCAAAATGTTTATATAAAGATGAAAGACCAAATTATTTTTTTAACACGTTCGAAGTTTTCTTTACGTCAACGCTGTGTCTAACTTCTAATATTGACGTTTTCCTATGGAAATTCTTGTAAGAATCCAATTTTCAGGACTTACTGACAAATGAATGAAATTATTTTTTATATACTTTTGTAATTTGCTTGAAGCATTCAGTATATTTTGTGTATGGATAGGTTAAAAGCCCTTCTTTCATTCTGAAAATGAGACTATGATCTCGAAATATTATTGATTAATTAATAGGTAATACCCAACAACTTCACTGCCTTCCTATATTTTTCATAACTCATTGTGATAGCCTTCAAAAACTACCCATACACCTTTTTTTTTTTGTTAAAAGTATGATTCATTGGAGATTGTAATATTTAAGTGGAAAAAGGAAATGCGAATTTTTCATTTCGAAATAATTTTAGCAGGGTTGTTGCGGTAAGAGTTTAAAGTACTTACATCTACTCAATTGCCTAAAAAACAATATATCATGATATTAATACAAATCAAACGTAATAAAAATTAAGTTTACGAATATATGTATACTATTAAAGATCACACTTTGTTGTCATTATACTTTAAATTTTTTATTCCTTTCTAGAGCGTAAGACAAAGATGTGCCCTTTCACCAGATCTATTCGACTTGTACAGGAAGCCTATTCTGAGGACGCTAGAAGTGCTATCGGATAAAGTTGAAAAAATAAATAGAAAACGCCACTGGAAACTATGTAAACTTAAACAATCAGTACATATCCTACGCTACAAAAATCTCCTAACCCGACCAACGAATTTCACGTCTATACCTCTACAACAGACAAGGCTGAGTGATTTGAACGCAGATTCTCCCCCAACCCAACTGAATGACATCCACATTACCCCCTCGGTGGTGGCGATAGAATCCCAATCATTATCCTGAAAAAGTGTTGGTTCCAATATATAAAAATACTAATGAACCTTCAGACCCCTCTAATTATCGCCCTATCAGCCTCCTACCAATTTTTGGCAAAGTGTTCAAAGCCATCAACAACTCACAGCCATGAGGTTTAGAAGAGGATAAAAATCAAAAGAAAACTGATACTTGTCAGCAAGAGACAGCTGAAATATCTGGTATACTCACAGGGGAGACAGAAAAGCAATAAAACTGAGAAACTAAGATAATCACCAATGAATGTTAAAATAATATGAGCAGCTAATCGAATTGATAATGCAATAAGACATACTGTTATTCTTAAAATTTAATAAGTTAAAAAGTTAGGAGTAGCTAAAGGTAATATAAATCCTGTTCAGTTTATACTATAAGATCGAGTGGTTTGAATATTAATAATTTGTTCAAAATGATGAATTGATAAAAATTAATGATCATAATGCTACTAAAAACATAATGAGGGTAGTATTCATGAGTGAATAACATCTGTTGAACATACGATTACTCAGGTACTGGTTTCTATAGGGAGTACTAAACGTTAATCAATTTCTAATAGTCGCAATTCTCCTAAATTTAAATCATTAGACAGACTTATATGTGAAGAGAAAAATCAAAGTATTTTTAAGGTTATAATCCTTTCTAACAATTTCCAAATTTAGGTGAGGAATCATGACCAGAATTTACAATAAATGATATAATAATGTTACGTAACTAGTGAAAAAAAAATGTAATTTTTAACTTGTTGCATTTTAATCAAACATCCACACATATTCACAAATAAAAAAAATTATTATCCTAGGAAAATCTTGGTAAAAATATACTTTTTTCATCTTTAACCGTCACCTTTATGTAAGAAATTTAATTTTGTAATGCAAATGAGTTTTATTAGTTAAAAGCATGACACATTGGGGAACGTAAATTTATTAATATTTTTCAAACATCTGGTCTTTTTTCTGAAAATCTATTCCGAATAATATATTCCTATAGGACATAGACTGAAGAAAAAAATTTTTTTTTTTCGGTGAATAATGAAATTTAATTTGGACAATTGTGTCAATTCTGGTCATCACACGTCATTAATTTCAACCCTTCATGATTAAGTAATAGTTTCATTGATTTAAGGTTACAATAATATTTTTGGCTAGTGTGTTTGATAGGATTTGTTTCTTTTTTCCAGATTTATTCCTTGGCATGTTCCATACTGATTTCTCATTTGAGAAGTTTAATTAGCTGACATACTTTGGCTTCTTTAATAGTTTTCCGAACTAGCACTCTATGGTATATGAAGTTGATTAGTTTCTGTTTGGAATTTTCTTAGTGCTTTACATCATTGCTGAACCATGGTTTGTTCCTTTTGTATGGAGTAGATTTAAAAGGAATACATTTTTCTGCTATTGTAATTGCTTTGTTAGAGAAGTCTTCGACAGTTTAGATGTTTCTGTTTTGGGTGAGGTGTTTAAAGTATAGTTTTTTAAAATTCTTCCCAGTTTGCTTTTTCTTAATCTCTTCTTCCAGGGATTGAGTACTCTCAATCAAAATGGGGAAATGCTCACTTCCATTTGTATGTTCATATACTCTCCAAGTAAAGTAGAGGGGTCACAAAAAATCATATCGACGGCTGAGTAAAATCCGGAGGTTGCGTCCAGAAGTAATTGGGATTTCGACTTATATAAGCATAGATTGTTGTTGTATATAATTTTTCAATACTTTTCCTTTGTTTTCTATTCTTTTTTCCTCTCCATATTATATTGTGTCTATTGAAATACCTGTTAGAATTAATGGTTTAGGAAGTTGTCTAATTAGTTTTATTTCATCCAGCAGAAGTGTTGCTGATATTTCTACTGCATGTAGGTTTGTGTTAATGTTGACTTTTCCTTTGGGGGATATTTTTCTCAATTAATATAGATGTTCCACCTGAAGCTTTTTGTCCTTAAAAAAATGTTTCTCGGAGACATATTATAGATGGGTTTAATTTATCTATTAGTAACTGTAATTCGGCAGTTCCATTGGGTTATCTTATGCATTTTTGTGTGGATAGCCATGAGTATTTCTTGCTTTATTTGTTTATTCTCTTTACCCCATTTTTTTCCCCTATGTGATATCTTTCTGTTTTGTTTTTTGAAGGGACTGGTGATATGTTTCAGCTATTTGTTGATTTGTCTTATTTCTCTTTATTTCTTCAAAGAGAATGGTAATGCCCTACATTCATAATTTATGGATATCATTGTTTTAGATGAAGTTAGGGTTTTTTCCCCTCTAGTTCAGCTTTTTCCATTTTTTGAAAGTTTATCAATTCGTTTGGTTTGATTTTTCATGTATCTTTCTACTATTTTTCTTGTTTCTGAGAATGGAATATCTCTTTTCTTCCAGTTTTGACATGATTTAGAGAATGCTGGGTGGTTTCGTTGGCAGTTTATACACGTCATGATCTGCATCTTTTGAGCCACACTTTGAACATATAGGTAGCACCCTGCATATGTCTCTGACTGGGGGGGGGGCTGGAATGTATACTTCCACAGGTTCTTTCTTGTAACCAATTTCGATTATTTGAAGAGTTTTGGGTGTATTAAAAGTAAAGATATTCATTTTGTATTCAATGGCTCATTTCATTCAGTATTTGTTCTGGGTAGGCAAGAGATAACACTCTGCTACTTACTACTTCTTTAGATTGGTTTATTTTTTTATGATGGCTAACTTTGACTTTTATATAATGAAAGAATTTCATTTTCTCTACAGTCGTTGGTTTTATGTAATTTGATTTTTTGTATTAAGAATGGAGATCGTTTACACATGGGTTTATCTCCTAGAGAACTCAATGTCAATTCCTATTTCATTTTCAGAGTTCGATAGTGATCCTTTCGGTTTTTTCTTTTTATTCATTGTCTGTGCTCACCACACACCTCGGAGCCCGTCTTTTGGGACCTATCAGGGCTACACAAGACAGTATACTCGTTTACGTGAGACTCTGAGCATCCATTATCATGTGGATAAGAAACTGATTTGCAGCCAGCGTCCTCCAACGCTTACATATTGGGTCAAGGTATTAGATGTTTTTTCTTTGATTCTTTACCAAGTATTGATTATATATATATATATTGTAGTAGGCGTTAAAGCTTGATCGGATCGGGCCACTCCGACCGCCCGTCTAGTTCAGGTAAGGGTCTTGGGGATCGAAAGTTTTTAACCCTAACCATCGACTCCCACAATCACCAGGAGCTGTAGCCCCGCCGACAGGGCTGGACCATTATTTTATTTTTATAATAATTTCCACATTAACGAGTCTTTTACCGGCAAAAAATTGACTTGCATAATTTTACGTTTGCTAAATAACATTGCTTTTTTTAACAGACGTCATACTTAAATATTAAACTTTAAGGCAAAAGCCAGTTGCCGAACATTTGTTCCTTTGAAAAAAAAATTTTTTTTTCAGGGTCAACTGAGTAAAACACTCACCCATGTTCCAAATATGCTGAAAGTATTGGCAAGTTGTGTGCCGAATTTGGGATGTGATTGATTTGCAGTATGACATTATATTGAAATTATAGAAGCAGCTAAAAGAAGGATAATGGTGACTGAAAGTTTTTTTCGCCCCTCCTCTTTTGTTGAGCAAGTTTACTTGCATTTTCTAGTTGGCGTATATATAAAACCAACGGATTAAGTGTTTATGCTATAATTAAGAAAAAAGATCAAATTATTCTTAAAGTTTTTTTTTTTAAATTTTGGTAAAAATCTAGTTTTCATTATTGTTAGAAAACTTTGCAATGCATAATTTACTATTACATAATTCGTTTTTTTTCTCTGTGAAATACAAATTAAAAATTCTTGCAAAAATGAGATAACTGTCGAATGTTAACGAAACTATTTGTGTAATGATTATTTTTTAGAAAATCTTGGTAAAAATATACCTTGGCCAGTGTTCCTGCAATCATGAATGTCGGTTGGCTCTCAGCTTCCTATTGCGACTGACATTCATGCATTGCTCATAAAAATTATAAATGACAAGAGAAGAAAAAAGCTTCACTCAATGAAAATCTTATTGTTTCTTTCATTCACGATTCCAGTATTTGCTAATGCCTTGCCCAAAGAGTGTCCCACAAAACCTCTGCACCTCATTTATATTGGATCGAAATATTTTCCAACCATTTTACTGGCACCTTTCGACTAATTCATGCTATTTCTCTTGTTGTCTTTCAATGAAAAGCAAGACATTCTTCTCTCAAGAAAACGACAATTCCCAAATGATTAATTTCTTTGTGCTATTTGAACAAATTCATAGATGTGAGTGAATAGTGGTCAGCACTATAAAGCATATGTGGTGTTCATATTTTTATATTTGTTTATTTCTAATTAGGAATACATTTTACAGTTGCAAAACTCAATGATGTTTCCATGGCTTCATTATATATTTCTGGCATTAAAATATAACATTCGTTCTGCCATTTACCACGTATGTGGCGTTTAATCTGTAAAAGGATGAGAGTACATATATTACTAAGTCCTAACAAGGAAAATTGAAGTGTCCATGAAATGTAAAGAAGCTATATTTATTCTCATATAGTTTTCTACTATTTTATTGTTTGGGTTATCACTCCCCACATTTTCCACATACTGGTCTTTCTCTGCAGACGTTTTTCTGATGTCCAAATTTATGACATTTAAAGAATCACAGGGGTGGGGTTATACACTTCTCTACGCTTTCTAATGTATAACCAATTTTTATTTCTTTTGGAATTACTGTCTCGAATTCTTTTGATTTAGCAAGCAAATGAGCCCTTCCTCTTATGACACTTTTGGAGGAATTTAGTTTTCAACTTCTACAAACAAATTACTATTTTTGTTTTTCAGGTAACAACTGATGTACTTTAGTTTCCTCTAATGATTCAATTACGATAAAAGTTGGATAGTTAGCTTCAGTGTCTGATCTAGGTTCATTATGTTTGGTTTGGCTTTCCATAGATTTGTGCTTAGTTCTTCGCCACCCTCCTCAGAGCCCAACAATGGGTGGAGGGAGGAACCATTCGCCATGGAATCCCAGGTATATTATATCCGCCAACATTGATGCTATGATGTTTTTCTCCACCCCAATTTTGTGACAACTTCAGGTACGTTCCATTCATGTAATAGATTGACCTTTGCCACCAACTGCGAGCATTTATATGTGTTGTCTTCATGTGACTAGCCAATAGATCACATGTGGCGTGTTGCAGTTGACGTTTTCGAAATTCATTCTTCTTCTATGTACCATTTTCCTGTCCATGGTGACTCTTAGCATGCTTTCTTATGTTTCCCCTCGCCCTCCTTCCTCATTTCATGTTCCGCAAATTATTATTCTCCTTGTCATTGAGATTCTTTAATACTTTACTCAGCTTCTAGAACGGATCCTCTTTTTGCTGATGACCATAAATTCGGTTTTCTTGTAGTCTTTTCTTTACACTTTCTTAATATCCCTTTTAAGGAGGTTTTGTATTTTTTTCCATGTTGTCTATCACCGCTGATGACAAATCATGGCACATCCTTGTCTTACACCTCTTTCTATCTTTGTATATCTGCTGAATTCAATTACTGCCAGTAGAGGTTCTTGATTAGTCTAATGTCGATGTTGTGTCCATAACGAAACCGCACACTTCTTGTCCTATATCCAGCCTTATTCTGCTTTGTGCTCTGTTCGTCAGGATTCGGACAATAAGTTTCGTTACGTAGATCATCAAATTGATTGTTCAGTGGAGTTCACATTTGTTGGAACCTGGCTTCAAAGGCAGAGCTATGGAGATTGATATGCTTAGGTTATCTAATATTATTCCACAGTCGTAGATTTCTTTAATTTTCTCTGTCTAAATTTGTCAGTATCGTTGCTTTTTATGGAAGAGATCTTTTATATATTTTTCCCATCCTTGAATTTTATACATCCTGTTGAGGAGCATGTTCTTTGTCCTGTCAGTTCCCTTATTTATGCAATTCTCCTTTATTCGTCTTGCTCATTTCAACACATTTAGTATTGCGTTCCATGTCTTCTGCGTCTGATTTCCTCTGGAACCATGTTTGTTGATGTCACTAGCACTGTTTTAAGTGCATTCCATTTCTCCTTTGTTCTTCATATTTGTTACTCACACTGTCAGTATTTTTTCAGCAGATTGTCATTCACAACTATGTTGTATTGCAGTCTGGTGCGGCACTAGGCTTCTTTACTTCAATGTAAAACTAAATAGATTAATGAACAGATATTTCCATAGATATATCAAATTTCACACTTTACTAAGGGCTAGAAAGAACACTCAAACTCTCTATAAATAGTAATCAAGAAACAAGAATTGGTGAATTTTATACTCAGGGAATTTATAATTTACATTTGAGTGAAAGAAATCTGCAACTGAACCTTACAATTTTATATAAATAGATTAATAAACAAGTATTCGGATAGATATAAAAGAAAATCACACTTTATAAGGATTACTTTCAAAAATTCAACTGTCCATGAATGGTAACCAAAAAAGTACATTACTTAAAATTTACAATCACTGAATATATAATAGAACTGTGATAAAATGAAATCAACATTTCATTTAAAAAGTTTTCCAAAATGAATATAAAAATATTCACTTCTTATTAAGCAGTACAAACAACAATCTGTCCATGAAATGTAACCAGGAAAGTATATTTGGTGACTTTTACACATACAGAATATATAATAATCATATCAGTGAAAGAAACCATCACTTAATATTAACAAACATTCCTAAACGTATGACAATAAAGATATTCAAATAGATAGTTAAAAATCACATTGCATTCAGTGCCACAAATAACAATTGAACAGTTCATGAATAGTAATCAGGAAATTATATAATACACTTGTGAAAGAAATCTGCAACGGAACTTAACAATTTTAATCTAAATAGGTTAATGAAGACATATTCGGATAGATATAAATAAGAACAATTAAACTGTTCATGAATGATTATCCAGTGAATTTTATTCTCACAGTACATATCGACCGGTTCAAACTCGTCTATTGAACAGGTGTAGATGCTCATCCCTTGTTCCCTGTTTAGGATGTGATTTCCAGCTTTCGCTTTTCCAATCTTTTCACTCTTACGTAGCCCCCTGTGCATCAGTGGCGTTACGGCCTTGATTGGGGTAATGTGATTAAAAAAAACATTAATCCATTTGAGAGAAAGAAATGCTGCACTTGAATTCTCAATGAATGGTCATCCGGATAAAAATGTTTGGTGTATTTTGTACTCAGAGAATGTATGGCTAGATGAAAAAAAATAAACTTAACTAACGGTTACAACGAACTGACAGTGATTTATAATCAGGACTGAATAATACATTCAGAGCATATATAATATACAGGTGAAAGAAAGAATTCCAAAATTGAGCTAAACATGCGTATGTAAATAGATTAATGAACACATATTCAGATAGATATTAAAGTCACACTTTGCTATGAGCTACAAATAACAATTGAAATGTATATTTCCATAAAGTTACAATCACAGAATGAATAGTAATCAGGAAAGAAGATTTGGTGAATTTTACAATCAATGAGTATGTAATATATATATATATATATATATACACGAGAGAAAAAGTCACACTTTAGTAAGTTATACAAAAATATTGAAAGGTCCATGAAATGAAATCAGTAAATAATATTACGCACTTAAACTTCACAAGCTGTTCTTAAGATATGTCATACTGTGCTACAAATAATAACTATTCATTAAAGATATTCAGGGAAACATATGTGTAGAAATAAATCGGCACTTGATGTTAAAAAACTTTTCTAAGATGACAACAAAGATATTCCTGTATATATAAACCTACAGTTAAAGGATAACAGTGCAAATATTCTGCTCGAGAAAAAGAATTCAAACTTTACTAAGTCATTTCAATAGCGATCATGAAACAGCATTGCTTAAATGTAATAAACAGGTGAAAAGAGAAATCCGTACAGGACACGATATAATACTTGGTGAATTTTACTCTCACAGAGTGAAAAAATCTGCACTTGACATTAACAATTTTTTCTGAACAAATGACAGTATAGAAATTCTAGATATTAAAGGTCCATGAATTTTGACGAAGAAAACTTTAGTAAATTTTACATTCACAGATAAATAATGTGATTCAAAAATATCTTTACATGATCTAGATCCCAGGTGACAGAGCCCTCCCCTTCTATTAATCAACAGTTCCAAAAGATCGAAATGAAGATACTATTTAGGTGAGTGGAAGGCATTCCGGAGTGACACCAGTAATAACTATATTTTTTTAATTATATCTGGGGTTGGATTATTAATTAATTAAATTTAATAATTCCAGAGTAATTAGTGGCAAAGTTTGATAAATGGTGGTTCAGTAAAAGGTATAAAAAATGGCGAATCGGATTTCTTCGGTGGTCTCAAGTTCACAGACGAAATAAGTACTTTAACAAGACTCAAGTGGAAGGTGTCTTCAGAAATAGACTCCGGAAGTTAGGCAGATCGAGATAAGATGCGGCGAAAACGGTTGGTCTAGTCTATTGGTTGTCATACATGAAGAAGTCTAATCTGAAACAATAGACAGATAGAGCCTGTACGATTCTAAATAACACCGTCGACAAAGACGAGAAGAAAAACTGCTATGTTGTTGTGTATAAATAAAGATCAATGAAATTACCACACGGACTGAGTATGTGTTTCGTAGTCACATAAAACCAATACTCTTGACACACATTTTGTACTGTAACTGGAATTGTTGCTTATATTTATAATTCTTTATGTTCTTGTGGTTGTGACAATAACAACTTCTGCACGAATAGCGATTTCTTTCATCGTGGAACCCAACCATCCTCAAGGACCCGGAAACTATTCGGATCAAAAATTCACCAACATGGCCAATAGTAGTGGTTCCTTCAGGTCACCGGACGAAGACTGAGTGTTTTAATTTTTATCGTGCAGAGACCAGACATAGCTATAGATGACAGTACAGATATAGAAAAAAGTTTTGGCTGTGTTTTAATGTTATTTGCTTGTTTTTAAACTGCCTAATTTAGTTAGTCAAGTCATGAACAAAATATGATACAACAGTTATGCTGCGTGTGCTTTTAATTAATTAATACTACGTTTGAAAAGATTTCATGCATTACTTCTAGCCATAATAACTTCAAAACATTTAATTTATTGTATGAATACAATTATGGCTCACAGTCAAAAGAACGGGGGAGAGAGACTTGTCATTACTTTCTATTCTAATCCTAGTTAAATGGTTTACGAATAAACACTCATTCCAATTGTGTCCATCTATCACAAGGCGGTCAGCTACATCCGGTAGCATAGAACCACCTCTTAATTGCGGTTGTTCTTAGGTCCACCCTTACCCGCAGAGGTAGGATCCCTGCTATAAGTAAATGTTTAACCCCCAAACTGGGGTAAAAAAAGACCTTACATACCCAACAGAGGTTCATCTGCTGTAAAACAAAAGCCAAACAGCCGTGATATAAAAAATACTCTCAAAATCTATAACGTAAAATTCAGTTGGAAAAGGGACAATACCAAAATAAAACAAAGATTAGTAAGAACCATCAACCTACGAAGCAATCTCCTAAAAAACAGCGAGATGTACAGAAAATTCAATACTAAAATGCTTCCACCTTCAGGGAAAAGTACAAAAACGAGTCTCCTCCCTCTAGTGCTTTTTAACTCGCTCCTACCGAGAAAAGTCCATAATAGCCTGAAGATATTGACGTCATACACAAGGTGACAGTGTCCAAAAATAATTCAAACAAATCTTCTAGGTTTTGTGCCTATAACGGTATCACTCATCCACGGCCTGTCAGTCAAGTCTCGACTTCAACCGAAATTGTGCATGCAAAGTATGTGTGTCTCTCTCCTAATCCTTCGCGGTGATGACCATAGGAAAGGATTCAAAGACTGCTTGCCTACCCTCTTGTAGGGAATGTGTAAGCATAACATAAGGCCAGGAATAAATTGCAATTCTAACTCGAGTGTCAACAAAACACTTAACAGGAAAATTAGTTAGGTTAACTTATATCGTTGAGGGGGTTGCGAAGAGCGATCCTATAATTGACCGGTTTGTGCTTAAATGGTGAATTACCTCACTAAGCCTAAGTTTTGACTTATCTGGCATTTGTTTCAAAACAAGCTATCTATCAATGACATAATTTTTATATGAGTCAACGGAGCACGCCTTCTACCATTTTTCTTGGATCTTGTTGACGGAATGTATCACTCCTGAAAAACACGTGTCTCAATCTCGCATTCAGGTTTAAAACGGATGGCCGTAGCAGAATGGTGATTTGGACATTGCAAATAGAGGAAAACTTGCAATACGAAGGTTTTTCTTTGAGCAACAGCTGAAGATGTAGATCACAGCATGTGAAAGTTGGATAACTGCAGAAAGGGCTAGCCTTGTTTTTTTAAGTCCGTGATGTCACAATGAATCAATTTCCTGTGAACTCTTTCCTAGTTCTTCTACCTATATTATATGTGAAAATTCCCAGTTTGTTGTCTTCAGTAGGTCAGGATTTGATTTTCCTATCTCTCTTATTTCACCGTTTGGAGTAATAAACCAGCTACTTGAAATATTTGTGGTGAGGACGGGTTTTACTAACATTTGTTGATTTTTAGTGTGTCTTAACGCTAAACGATCTCCACCTTTCTGTAATATATTGTATATAAAAAACATTTTATGTAAGGGGTTTCTTTTCCCCTTTTTAAAATTACCCACCAAATAAGTCCTCTTAGTAAATGTTATCATGACTGAGACTAAGAACTACAATTATACCTACTGAGAGCAAAAACTAAAATAAAAGGATTGAAAAAAATACAGGCAGATAAACGGACACACACAAACATCTTACCTTATATGTATTATCGTTTCTTATGTCTTTATCTATGAAAGTATCAAATTTGATTAAAATCGAACCACTCCTTCTATAACCCGATTACTTCGATATTTATCGGGGTAACTCGACACAAAACCTAGCTAAGAATACTCGCAGACGCTTATTTGTACAACTGTATAAATTTTCAAGAAAATCGGTTTGGCCGTTTCGGAGTCTATAGCTAACGGACACAAAGACAAAGTTCCATTTATAAATAACCTTAGATGTTTTAACAGGAGACGTTAAACACTTGAATCTTCCCTTTCTTTCGTTTTTTATTTTTATTCTAGAATTATTCGCATTTAAAGTCAAACCTTATTGCTGGACAGTCATGAACTTCCTTTAATTTTTTTTTTGTATCACGATCCATATGTCATTTACTAATAAATAACAGATTGTTAAGGGAGGAATTGTGACATAGAGAAATTTAGAGCTCTCCCCTCAAGGTAGATTGATTAATTAGTTGTGTTATATATCGCCGTACGACGACGAACCGTGTGGAATAGAGAAAAGGAGAGTGAGAGCGCACATAGAATGGGTTGACGGGAGTGTAGTCTTGCCTGTGGTGTTTCTCTGCTGGCGAATCCATCTGTCGAGGTCTTTATATAGTCTTCTAGAACCGGGACATTCCTTCCGGTCCTGCCTCGCCCACGTAATTCCCAGAGACACCTGTTCTGTTTGCCTCCGTAGTCATTTCCGCCGCTGTCGGAAATAAGGTCAAACGACACCATCGCTTGCATCACTTCCTCGGGTGGGGCCAGATTGTTATATTACACTCCTCGCCCTCCCATTTTCCAAAATGTTCACATAAGAACATTTTAAGCGCAAAACCCTCACAAGCCCGACAATTGTACAAAACAACAAAAAAAAATATATGGGGGAGCCTACATCGGCAACCCAACAATGTTCATTTCCTTTCTCGACTCTGTCCATACGCCTCGATGCACGACCATATGATCATAGGCGGTAACCGCGCCCCAGTTTCTAAACTGACATCGAGTAAATGACCTTTGACCAACACCATGCGTGTTTCCGCTCGAGTTTATTGTTACACATGTAACTTCATTTAATTTAATTTCAAACATACTATATTTGAACACAGAAAAACTGCCATTATCTGCAGTACATATCATTCATAGTCTGACCGAGAAATGTTCAATAGAAAACGAAGAAAATTACCCTGATTCCAACGTTACTCCGCATGCAATTTACTTGTGGAGGATTAGAGGTTTCATCTATCTTAATTTAGTCTAAAAAAAATGGACCCGTGACTCTTAATTCATTAGTTTGTATCTTCCGCATGTTTTGCTATAAGGAAGGTGACCTAACTATTTCACTTAAACTATCGTTAATCCTCCCACTGCTTTCTATCCCAATCCTATAGCATATCAGCCAATAAGTCTACAAGACTTTTCAGTTGTTCTTTCTTTTTGTTCCGATCAACTGTGGAATCTGCAGGTCTATCCGTGCTTTTTGCCTCATTTGGACATCTTCGCTGCTAGGTGATTCCCTAGAAAAACCCTGATCTACATGAGTAGATCCAGTCGTTTCACACTTTGAGCAATCATCCTCGAACGTGGATGAAACATTATTTATACCACCGATTCTATCATCATTATCAATAGTTGACACGTTTTTATTCGCCATTTTGCGACGCTCCATTAATGGAACATCAGACTCATCGTCTGATTCCACACGTTGGTGTCGGTCTGTTCCGCTCCAGATTCGTCATCCGAATCACTGGATTCTACTGGAGCAGCCAATACAATCTTTCGTAACGGCCTATCGGAAGTAGGGATTTTCCATTCATCAATGGACGCTGCCCGAAGATGCTCAGCATGCGTCTTAATGACTGAGCCGGTTAACTGATCTCTAATTCTATAAGAGACCGGGCCAGTCTTTTCAACGATCACATAATATGGCCGCCAGCACACATCTAACTTCCCTTTCTTTTGGTGATTCTTATAGTACACCAAATCATCAACCTCAAAAGTTGTATTTTTCGTCTTACCACGCGGCTCTCCTCGCTTTTCTTATATTATTCCTAACTAAAGTGAAGCTACGATGCATTTCCTGTAGTGCAATTTGGTGATGCTCATCACCATAATATATGCGACGAGGCCTCAGTATATTGTCCAAGGGCAAAATAACATCCCTGTTGTAGAGCAAGTAATACGGTGAAAACTTAGTGGTTTCGCTCACATGAAACCGGATAGCCGCCAACATTTGGTTAATGTAAATATCCCACGACTGTTCGTTGTTGCCGATTTCTTTTGCTAGAACATCATGCATTGTTCTGTGAAACCTCTCAACCTTACCGTTGCTCTGGGGTGATAAAAAGAAGTTGTCACATGGTGTACATTTAGGTCTTCTAATGTCTTTTTCATTACCCTGTTGACATTTTCTGGCCCATTATCAGTTAAAAGCTGAAGTGGTGTCCCAAATCTGGGGAAAATTTCGTCAACTACGAGATTCACCACTGTTTCTGCCTTCTTGTTAGGAACCACAAATGCCTCCGGCCAACCACTGTACATATCTATGACTGTAACTATGTATTGGTTACCTGAATGGGTCTTTGGGTAGGTTCCTGAGACATCTAAAGCAACCTTTGCGAAAGGAAGTCACATTCCTGTATGGGGGGGTGCTGCTTCTTTAGGTTTCTTGTCTGACACGGGATACATTTACCTACGAAATCATTTATTTCTCCAAGTAAACAAGGCCAGAAATACTTTTGTTTTATTGAGTGGAATGTCTTATACAGCCTGATGAAGGGTTCATCATCAGGTTTACACAAATAGTACACCACCTCATCCATTACTATATATCTTTTCTGTTCTGCTTTGGTAGCCCTACCATTTCGTAATCTAATCTTCAGGTCTAAGATGTTTTTGTCTGATTCTTGCTCCCTGATTATGTCTATTCCTTTCAATGTGGGCCGTTCGGGTGTCTCTGATGAATGTCCGACATTTTTATGGGCTGCTAATTCTTCCGGCTCCATTAGGTTGGAGTTTATAACACTAGCCAAGTAATTTCTATCATCTATATCTACTGGAGAAGCAATATGGTCTTCGTTCACATCAACAGCGCGTGATAAGAGATCTGCGCAAACATTACCCTTACCCTTAAGATACTGTATGTTGCAATTGTAGCCAGACATGCTCAGAGCTCAAGTCTTTATCTTCTTATTTTGTATGGGCGAGTTAAGTAAGTGCTCCAGGGGCCTATGATCAGTGTATATTGTGAATGTTGCGCCATGCAGGTAGAGATTCAGTTTTTGAAGAGCATAGTTTATGGCATAAGCCTCTTTCTCTATAGTTGACCACCTCGTTTGTATGTCACTTAATTTATGGGACAATAAATAAATTGGTTTTTCTACATCCTTCATATTTTCCTTATCGTACACCACCTGAGATAGGCATGCGCCAATCGATTGATCGGATGTGTCAGTATATAACCTATACGCCTTATTTGAGTTGGGATAGGCTAGTGTTACCATCTCCGCGAGCTTCGTTTTTAGTGTATCGAAAGCATTTTGGCAAGCATCGTGCATATTTCCTTGTCAAATTGACCAGCGGTTCGGCTATATCAGAGAAATTTCTAATAAAGCGGCGATAGTATAAGGTCATCCCAATAAAAGCTCTTACTTGCCTAACAGTGGTTGGAGTAGAAACTGACTTTATTGAGGTCTGGTTGTATTCCCTCTTCACTTATCTTGAACCCCAGGTATTGGGTCTCTTTCTTAAAGAACTCACACTTAGCTGGCTTCAGTTTAAGGTTGTGCTTACGTAGACTACTCAAGACTGTGTCTATATGTCTTAAATGATCTTCCACCGTATTTGAAAATATCAGAATATCATCTAAATATGCCAGAGCAAAATCTTCCTGTCCCTGTAAAACAACTGACATTAATTCCTGGAAGATGCCGGGTGCGTTTGCAAGTCCAAATGTCATAAAATTAAAATGAAACAGACCCTTGTGGCAGGTGAATGCACTTTTTTCTTTGTCATCATCATGAAGCTTAACTTGCCAGTACCCTGATTTTATATCAAGCTTCGAAAAGTACCTTGCCGAACCAAGTGATGCCAGTATATCATCGATGACAGGAAGAGGTCGAGCATATTTCTTTGTAATCTTATTAAGTGCTCTAAAGTCTACACAAAATCTCTTACCACCGTCTTTCTTCTCTACTAAAACTACTGGAAAACCCCACGGGCTATTGGATCTCTCAATTACACCTGCCTGCATCATTTCGTCGATTGCTGAATCCATTGTCTTTCTTTGTTTGAGGGGTGTGCGATATGGGCGTTTTCTTATGGGCTCATGCGTTCCAGTATCGGTTCTGCCCAGGTTCTTGTCGTCACTAACGAACATGTCCCTATTACTTTTTAGCAATTTGTTAATTTCAGGCTTGAATTCCTCCGGTACATGTACCTGTTCCAAATCTACATCAGGACTTTTATTATTTTGTTTATCGGGCATAGTAATTTCAGTAATATTACCTTCCCTTTCCAATTTAGCCAGCGGACACCCCCGTCTCAAAGTGATTGTCTGGTTAGTGTTATTCATTATCAGCAACTGAAACTTACGAGACTTTGGCATTTTTACAACTGCGTTGGCTACTGATATACCACATAAGTTGCTAACATATCCACTACTCAGCCCGGTTAATCCCAGACAAGCATGCAGGTGTTGAGGTCTTAATGTTACTTTTTGAGCTAACCTAATAATAGAGGAAATATGAACATCATCCTCTAATGCCACGTATTCTTCACCAATCTTCAATGCCCCCAAATCGAAATACATTCTCGGCCAAGTATAACGTTTCTATTGAGATTTTTCACGACTCAAAAATCATGGGGTATGGACTTACTTCCTATCTGGACCTGTAGACGACAAAGGCCTTCAACGTATAACGGGGATCCATTCGCAGTTCAAGTCCCAGTCGCAATTTTTTAAATACCCTACAGCTTATAACCGATACCTCTGCTCCCGTATCTACCAATGCCCTATAAGGTCTACGTTCTATTCTAATAAAGATGGAATTTGGCGCGCCCATATTACCAACTATGTGTGTTGGTATCGTCTTGTTCCGTTCGTTGGGCGTCGCACGAACGGACCTCTGCCGTTTCCCGGGGCGCGTCTACAAAATTTCGCTATGTGGCCTTCTTTCACACAATTCCAACACCTAACAACGCTCACGATTCTTGTATTTAGTTCCACTATTACCAACTTTTCTATTGTTCTTATTCCTATTAGTATTAGATTCAGCGGGGCTTACGGCTTCTATCGGTACCCGTCTCCGAGAGTGGCAAATTTCCATAGGCTCCTCTTCGTATTCAGAGTTTGCGTCGAGTCGAATTTTCCATCTCAACTCAGATAACGCTTTCTGATAGGCAGCCTCTAGTGTTTGTGGCTCATCCTTCATAACTGCCATCTTTATTTCCCGATCCCTTAGACCTTTTATGAAAAATCCTACAACTTGTTTTGTCACAACTTCATTCCTCCCGTCAACCCCAACATATGCGCCCTCCGCTAGGCGTACTATTCTCTGCATGTAGTCCTGCACCCCCTCCGGTCTACCCTGCATAATGTTCACTAATTCGACTAACCGTGCGTCGGGGTCTAAAACCAATCCGTAATATTCCTTTAAAGAAGTTTTTAACTCCTTCCATGTGAGTTGTGGGTTATTAGAGATTAGTCTATATACATAGTGTCCAACAGCTCCCCTTGTTGTGAGAAGATCTGCCACGCGCACAACTTTAAAATACCTCTCCATATCCTCCAACCAAGCACTATAACCACCATCTTCTTTGCATGCTAATGGCTATATATTTTTTAAAAAAGATTCTCCCCTTAAAGTGTTCGACACCGAACAAGCCACATTTCTCAATTCTAGGGTCGGACCTTGAACAAAATCGGCAAAAGTATGCTGTTCCATTTTTTTTTTTTTTTTTTTGTTAATTAGACTTATTATGAACAAGAGCAGAACACACACAAGATCGAATCAAAAGTCACCTACCTTTCGTTGATGTCGTCCGGTTGCTATATATCGCCGTACGACGACAACAAACACGCATATATAAAAATATAAGGTTATATTTTTATTAATGACGACGAACCGTGTGGAATAGAGAACAGGAGAGTGAGAGCGCACATAGAATGGGTTGACTGGAGTGTAGTCTTGCCTGTGGTGTTTCTCTGCTGGCGAATCCGTGTGTCGAGGTCTTTATATAGTCTTCTAGAACCGGGACTTTCCTTCCGGTCCTGCCTCTCCCACGTAATTCCCAGAGACACCTGTTCTGTTTGCCTCCGCTGTCGGAAATAAGGTCAAACGACATCCGCTCCGGCCTCGACAGGATGTGTTTCAGAAACAGAATCGCTTGCATCACTTTCTCGGGTGGGGCCCGATTGTTATATTACAGTTGGATAGAAGAGGTTCCGAACTAATTCCATAAATAAGTTTTTTTTCTTAATTAATGAGATGGAATGATTAACGGACAGGTTCGTTAAATAAAATTTATGATAAATGGCGATTCGTATTCTAGGTGGTCTGAAAGACCAAAATCCGCAAACGAAATAATTGTTTTTGGCAAGTGTCAACTGTCTGCGAAAAGACCACGGGAAACTCCAAATTCATATTTAATACCACTAGACAAATAATCTCCCGCAGAGATTAGGTGAACATGCATGGTGGTTAAGGCAATTTGCATATTAATATTAGGGGGGGGCGCCTAAACAGCGTTCAGGCGCAAACGGTTCGGTGAATTATCTCTGTGATTGTCAGGCATCCAGAAGTCCGATCTGAACTAAGAGACAGATGAAATCAGTACGAGTCTAACTCTCTCAACAAAGCAGAGGAGAGAAACTGTTACGTATTGTGGATAGATTAAGAACCAGGAAATTACCTCCCTTAGACCAGTTGGCGTTATATCTAACTGAAAGCGCCTTTCTCTCTCTGCCACCTTCCGACCCAAATTTATTATTGTTTTATTATTTTAAGAAATTAAAATAAAGTCATGTAGCTGAAAGGCAGACATTTCCTTTCTTTGAATTATGCGGTATTCTTTTATATATACCTATATATAATGATTATTGGAATAGCCAAGGACGCATTCCAGAAGTTGAGCAGACTATTAAGAGACAGGAAAATTTTGATAGAAACAAAGAAGTTAGTATTGGATTGCAATGTTATGTGTGTCCTTCAATACGGTAGGTAATGCTGGACAAGATCATCAAAGATGAATGAAAAACTTAAAGCATCTGAAATGTGGTTTTCGAAGAGAGACTTGGAAAATATGATACCCACAAGTCAAAAAGAGACGGGGGAAAGCAGCGGATAACATATTTGAAGGGATTGGGTGAGGTAACAGGAGAAAACGTTCTAAGAGCCACGATCGCCTGCGTCCTGAAGGGACATGACACAGAAGATGTATATATGAACAAAAAAGATAATTATTTAGCTTATTAATGTTTTATTGCAATATTTTAAGTTATTGAAATAAGGTCTATGGGTTAAATAGCAGAACAGACGGGGTTCTATATTCCGCAGAAAGTAACAGCAACCTAAATCGGGTTTATATGATATAACCTATATTGCAGTCAAATGATATCCAATTCACGCGTTCGATGTCGTGGTCACAATCTTAACAATGTACGATATGCAGATGACAGTGCTAATAGCATACACGGAAAGAAAACTACAAGATCTTCCACAGAAAGAAGCAAAGGAAAACGAGAAGAAATTACTAAGCATAAACTGCAAAACAACTGAATGCGTGGTCATCATCAGAAATAGGAGAGCAAAATACGAATTAATACCTGAAAAGTGTTCTAACAGAGGACAGTAACTGCGACACTGTGATCCAAAAGCTCGTTAGAGCAGTTAAGTTCTGTAGTCTTGGTTGGCGAGGAAAATCTTCTGCCCAGACAGTCATATCTGTTTTGAGAAATGATAGTCCAAGTATGACAATTAACTGACTGAATGCAATATTTGAAAAAAGAATTAAAGCTTCTACTATGCATAAAATTGGGAATCTGTTTTCTATTGTTATGAATTAAGAAACTAATCCCTCCAAAATTACTACTTATTATTCTAATATATCGGTCACTTCTCCCTCTAACTATGAGTTAACTAGCAGAACAGATTGGATTCTATAGCCTTGCCTACCGCAGGAAGTAATGGCAAATCTTCTACCCGGTCAATCATGTCTCTTTCGAGAGATGACTGATATTATGTGAAAGAGCTTCAACGCTGAGACTTCAAATGATTTAATAAACCGTGGAAATATAAAAAAAATCAAACAATAGGACTTTATCTGTCGCCTGAACACCTGAAATGAGAAACGATGTGTAAAGTCGGTCTTTACGGTAAATTAAAGATTATGTCGACAAAACGGCTGGTTAACCTAAACAGCGAAATAATTCTGAGACATTTAGAAGTCCTGCCGCAATCTGAATAATATAAGATACACAGGTGATACAGTGTTGATAGCAGGTGCAGAAATTGAAATGCCTGGGAAGTGTTCTAACAGAAGACGGAAACCCGTAGGCGTATTGGCATGGCAAAGGATTCATTCCAGAAGCTGAGTAGAAATATTAAGACACAAGATAATTTCGCTGTAAACGAGGAAGATAGTACTGGATTATTATCTGACGTCTGTCATTCAATATGGAAACGAATACTAGACAATTTCATCTAAGATGAAAAACTTGTTTGAAGGACGCTGAGGTTACCGTGGACGGTACACATTTTACTTTTACATATATATATACACATATAGGGTAGGTATGTATGGAATAAAATTCCATATCCGAAAACACTATTCTTAGAAAAGGGCTCAATAAAAATAGATCGAAAAATATTTAATCAAAATTTATAACATAACTATGTTATAATATCACAACAAATGTAGCTATTTTGTGTCTTATCAAGTGATAGTGCTGATTGCGAGATGAAGACTTTTTAAAAGGTTTATTAACTAGTGAAACCCCATCAACAGGGGACATATAAAACGTGCTTATGTTATATTCAACTAATTTTTACATCTATGTGTACTACTGAAAAAAAATTCCCGATACACTGGGATTGCTATCAGAAACCAATAAAGGAAAAGTTTGATTCATGTATTTAGTATTTCGTCTTTCAGAATTGGGAGGGGGTATCTGAGGGGAATGACTTAGTGTTATTTATTTTCTTCTATTGGTGGAGGAGCGTATGAAGAAAAACTTTTATAAAAAAAATTTTGTCATTGAAATATCTTCCTCTTTGTTCATTATAATAGTATTGACTAGGTCACCATATTCACACACACCCCGTCTCTCTTTGTTTTGCATTTTCTCAAATTCTTCTTCTTTTCCGTTATTGAAAAAGGAAAGATAATGTTTTTTCATATCTTTGCCTATAGCGAAAAATAAAATTAACGGAACCAATTGGAGTGGATAAAGAAATTTTGACACCTTTTAAGGCATTGTGGTAGAGGAGCTCTTAACGAGTATCCGACATGTTTATTTAAAAATTTGAATGAACAGAGTTGGAGGTTAGGGATAGCCCGAAAATTGCGTAATTTCATGCATATCAAGATTAATGCTGATTCTTATGTAAATTGATGTGTAGAATCATATGTTCTCATTGAAAATTGATTCTGAGCAATATAAATGAGTGTACTGAATGCCCGAAAATTGCGCATTTAGTGTATTTTCATGCATATCAAGATTAATGCTTATTATTAGTTAAATTGATGTGTAGAATCATATGGTCTCATTTAAAATTGATTCTACACATCAATTTACCTGAGAATCAGCATTAATCTTGATATGCATGAAAATACACTAAATGCGCAATTTTCGTACATTCATTTATATTGCTCAAAATCAATTTTAAATGAGACCATATGTTTCTACAAATCAATTTACATAAGAATCAGCATTAATCTTCATATGCATGAAAATATACTAAATGCGCAGGGGTTAGGGTTGCGGTCAGCTATGTGCTGTCATTTAGGATTCTCTTGCACTCATTGCGAGCAGATACGAACAGGCGCCTATTATGATCAGTTGATTGTCTCCGGAATAGACGTAAGTAATGGCGGCTGAGCAGCCCGGAGAGGAATGAGGTTTTAAGCATTACTTCCTGGTGGGTATGAAGGCATCAATGCCAGCTTTTACCCATGACGAGACCTCAGAGGCACAGTCATCAACTGATAGGTCGAATACTTTTCCCTAAGGGACGTCGCAGAGGAAATCGCGAAAGGCATTCCAGTCAGCTTTTTGTTAGAGGTAGGGGGCTCCTTGGGGGAGTGAGATGGGAAAGAAATACTGAGAAAGACTACAGCGTGGTCGGAGTTGCCGAGAGGGCAAAGCTGCGAGACTTGACAGGCGTCAAGCGCAGAGGTGAAACATACATCTAGCAGTGAGGAATGACCCGAGGGAGTGCTGGGGAAGTCCATCAATTGCGTAAGGGATTGGGAAATAGCAAAGTTCATGGCGTGAATGCACGCTGGATCAGTTTAAAAAATTAATTAGTCATTAAATTTGTTTTTTTTTTCAGACTATGATATGCTTAATTTATATTGTTCATAAAAGCAATCAGAAGTTTATCCACATAAAAATTGGCATAGTTATTGCATTTCAATTCGGACCTACTTTTCAGAAAGACGGAGACTTGGCTGAGGTGTGTGTTACATACATCTTTTGCCTTTTAATCCCTCTTTGTTTGCGCCAAACGTTCAAAGGGAAACTGTGGATGTCACGCGTGAAGTGTCACCGACACGCCTTGAGGTTGACTTTCTTACGTCGCAACTTGACAGAGGATTCTATTTTGGAGAGGAGTATCAGAGAGTCTTTCTCTCCATGGATATATTCAGTCATATTGTTAATCGTTGAAACATGAAATAAATTATTTTAGGGTCGGAGAAAAAGATGTGAAGAAAGAAAGGAAAATTTCTCTCAATACTTTTTCACGCATCATTTTTTATATTTTTCTCATATGAAAATCAATATTTTTTTGACAATTATTTATCTCGACTCATATTCTCAAATAATCAAAAAAATCTATCTAAAAAACAACAGCAAAAAATAACTATCATTATTTTTATTTTCAAAAATAAAAGAAATCAAAATTTATCTTATATAACAATCGATGCATTGTGGTTTTTGAAAGATTATTTTAAAAGAAACGTGAATCATTAAGCAAGTGATTGAATTTACTTAATATCACTGTTCGTCGTTAGTGGCGCAGTGGTATGATGCTAGATAACATCTATTTCGATTCCAGGTCTTGGAAGATTGCTCTTTTATTTTATTTTATTATTACAAATAATCTTCAGTTTATGAGTGCATCCAGTGGGGTAGCGGTAAGACCTATGCGAATGGTTTCAAGCAGTAAGCGTTCGAATACTGTAAGAATCCGTTCTATAGGTCGGATGCTAAGAGCACAGATTATTAGGTACAACGTTTAGGGTGGTGGGGGCTCATTGATTAATGGATTCGGGTTTATTTCCGAATCCCTTAATGAATAGTCTTCGCCCCCCCCCCTTAAGCGGGCGTGCTTAAAGATTCTAGTGTTGACCAGAGGCAGGCCCCCTTTTACGCAGGTTTTATCACTTATACTTTCGAAAAGTACTTTATTACTTAACGTTTATTAGAATGACTTTATCCATAATATCACATATTCTCTACCCGAAGAAAGGCATGCAATTGTGAAAAATACTATGAGATGCCTAATACCTTAAATACATAATAAAATCAAAATGGCGTCTAGTAATTGCATTAACCAATCAGATTCAGTGTGTGTGTGTGTGTGGCGCGAGCTTTCCATTTTCGTCTTTCTTGCACCAGCGTTATGGTAAGTCCTTTGCATTTTCACACGACGTAACTACCATATTGTTTTAACAAAATTAAAATTGTGGAGTTTAAACTGATTGATATGTTAAACGTCAACTAAATCACTGAAAGAGCAGCATGGTTTGAAGAAAGAAAAAATTTCTGAAATTGATAAAAAATGTAGTTTTTTTTGTCTTCGGTTCCTCAATTTAATTAAGTGTGAATGTAGGTGCTGAAAAATAAGTTTTACAAAAATGTATTACCCAAAAAGTATGAAACTAATCTTTTTAATTGTACTTCAATGTTTTCGCGATAAAAGTTTGTTTGTATTAAATTTGGAGAATGATCTTGTATGTAGCTTATCATGATATTTTTTTTTTTTTAACGGACAAATGATAACGAAAAACATTTGATTAAATTTAATAGTTCCAGCAAGCAAAATACACTACTATATTTAAAATAGAAATTATATTGTTTGGAATTTAATTATCTGGCATTGGAAATTATGTTTAGCCCATTTCTTAATGAAAAAAACTGGAAAATATATGCTTCACACGACTAAAAACTGAATAATATAACAGTTTATATTAAAGTTTACGATATTTCAATTAGTATTACTATGATGGTTGATTTTTTTTTTTTTTTTTTTACACACATCTCTTTAAAAATTAAATACTTGTCTTATTTTGATGAAAATTTGTGGACTTACTCATAATTGACTGAAATAATTTTAGAATATCTTGGTAAGAACATTTTTACAGATTAATCTACTTAGTATTTTAAATGGCTCTTAATTTCCAAGTTATTTAAATGGTTAGAAAATTTTCTTAAATTTAAGAAAGAACCCGACTTCATGTAAGATGCTATGAAAAAGTTTTACCTACAAAACTTTTTCCAAGGGAAAAAAATTATTACTACCAATACATATCACTCAACAGAAAACATTACATTGAAAGTACTGTTCATATAAAACTATTATAAAAATTTCTCGGTAGGGAACCCCCCGCCCAAAAGCTTTGATAGCAGCAGGTCAAAGTTCAATGGCTTCTCGGGCACCACCAGCACTTCGATATCAACGAAGTTCTCAGTGTCAGTGCGGATCTTCACCGTTTATGGTGGTTACTTTGACGCTCTTTTTCTTTCCGGTGCGGCAGAGTTCTGCAGTTACTATAGTTCGTGAACAGCCAGAATCGAGGAGGGCCAAGCATGGCGTTTTGCCAACGCGGACTTGGACGATCGACAGCGCCTTGTTTAGATGTTGTCTGGGGAAGAGATCGGCGCCATCTCGTTCCCCGGGCAATTTCGAGCAATGTTTCCGGCTTTATTGCATCGGAAACATCGCACTTGTCGTTTTTCGCTCGAACAATTCCTAGCTATGTGACTCTGGCCCTTGCACTTGTAGCAAAGTATACCAGCGGGCGAACCAGACTCAGGGTAAGCACTGACACTACTTTGTCTCGCTTGTGCAGCCGCTACGAAATATTCCTCGGGAGCTGAGGAAATCTTAAGGATAGTTCGAGCCTGGTCCAGTAGTTCGTCAAGCGCCAGCGTGTTCACTCGGGAGGTTGTCCGCAATAGTTGTTGCACTTTGTCCGGAAGCCCTACTATAAATGCACACGCCAATGCTCGTTCGGGCAGTCCGCCAAACAGGGTCGCCAGCTTCTTTAATGCAGTTAAATAAACGTCCATCGTTTCACCAGGCTGTAAAGTTAGAGCCACGAATTACTCATACGCGGTACACGGGTCAACTGCAAACGCTTTGATTCCAGCCGGATCTTCTTTTTCCTTGTCACTTAGTTGCTGATGCACCGCCCGTCAACCGTAATGGAATCACTTTTTCGATGTACTTCACTCCACACAAATGACAAATTAATTCGACCTTCTCCTGTCATTCCAAAACAGAAGTGGTACCGTCGAACTCTGGGATTAGCTTGAGGTCGAATTTGACTCCCATTTCGCCCAAATAGCTTGTAGCAAATTAGTAAATTTCTGTTCCACTGCTCGCTTCCAGACAAAAATAGTCGTAACTCAATGCTCTCTCTCTCTCAGCTGCCCACGTCACCATGGTCACAATACACGCAGCCATTGTCTCAGACCCTTTTTATGGACAAAAACCATTGCCGACGCACCAATCATCGCCGTCGATCTCATTCTCACTCAGCATAAAATAACAGATCGAAGAATATTCTTTTCTTTGACCAATCTTGCGAAGACGCAGCTGACGAGACGACGAACTGTCCGGCGCGGGTTCACGCACGCATTCATCACAACTCAGCAAGCCGACAAGCAAAACACCGTGGACCCATTGAATCTGGTAAGTGTGAATGTTTATCGTTACATGTTAATAGCTAAATCTTGAGCTAAGGTTAAGTTTATGGTTATAGCTAGGGTTAAGACTAGAGTTAACTAGTGATAGAGCTTAGATGGCTGGGGTTAGGCATTTGGCTAGGACTAGAGCGAAGGCTAATGTTAGAGGTAGGTTTAGGGTTAAGTAGCTAAAGCTAGATTAGCTGTCTACGTTTAAGGCTAGGGCTAGGATTAACATGTTAAGTTTAGGGTTCGGGCTAGGGTTAAGTGTCTAGGGCTAGAGCTGAGTTTTAGGGTATGGGTTCAGGCTAGGGCTATAGCTAATATAAAGTCTAGAGTTAGAGTTAATCGGCTAGGACTACAGTTTTAGTTAAGTCAAGGGTTAATGGGTGACGGTTGGGGTTAGAAGGGTTGTTTTAGGGTTTAGGGTTAGAGTTGAGACCATGTGATTCTGCACATCAATTTACGTAAGAATCAGCATTAATCTTGATATGCATGAAAGCACAATAAATGCGCAATTTTCGGGCTTTCAGTACACTCATTTATATTGCTCAAAATCAAGTTTAAATGAGAACATATGATTCTACACATCAATTTACATAAGAATCAGCATTAATCTTGATATGCAAGAAAATACACTGAATGCGCAGGGTTAGGGAAGGATTATGGCAGGGTTAGGGGGTTAGGGTTGGCACCATATGATTCTGCACATCAATTTAATTGAGAATCAGCATTAATCTTGATATGCATGAAAATACACTAAATGCGCAGGGTTGGGGTTAGGGGTTATGATTAGGGGTATGGTTTCGGTTACGTCTAGGGGATAGGGTTAGTGTTAGGAGTTAGGAATTACGGTGGGGGTGGATGGTTGGTTTAGGGTTGGGGTTAGGACGTTAAGTAGTGGTTATAACTAGGTGTAGGGATTAAGGTTAGGGGATAGGGTTAGGTTTAGGGTTGGGGTTATAATTAGGGGTTATGGTTAGTGGTAGGTTTAGGGTTAGAGTTGCGGTTGGAGTCGGGGTGGGGTGGGGGTCGGCGACGGGTTAGGGTAGGGGTTATGGGTAGGGGTATGATTTTGGGGTTAGGGTTAGATTGGCTGTCGTGTTCAACCACTGGTTTCGGCAGGGGTCCATCCCCGGCCGTGATCACGCTGTTGAGAAAAGGCAAGAAGGTTGGGAGGGAACTAGACGATTACAGGCCCATAACTCTGCTAAACACAGAGTTAAAGATTTTGGCCAAGATCCTGACGAATCGCTTGCAGCTAGTTGCCGAGTCTCTGTTGGAACCGGATCAGACTTGTTCTGTGAAGGGACGAACAATTCAGAGCAACCTGCACTTGATTCGCACGATCATAGAGGGTGTAGAAGACGACGATGAGGCCGCGCTGATCAATTTGGATCAGTCCAAGGCATTTGATAGGATTGACCATGGCTACCTGGCTGCTGTCCTGCAGGCCGCCGGATTCAAACCCGACTTCAGCCGCTGGATTAGCCTTCTGTATCGCTCCCCCAAGGCTGTGGTACAGGTGAACGGGAAGCTGTCGGGCGCTATCGCGCTGTCTAGGTCGGTCGGACAGGGTTGTCCACTGTCGTCTCCCCTTTACGTCCTGGCGTTGGAGCCGCTACTTCGCCGGCTAAGGGACGAGACGTGCAGTCCGGTCCTGCGTGGAATTGCTGTCCCTGGTGGAGCTCGAGCCAGGGTTTCCGCGTACGCCGATGACGTAACGACCTTTGTGTCCTCCCGCAGGGACATAGAGGCGGTACAGCAGGCGCTTGAACGGTACGAGAAGGTGACAGGGGCCAGAATTAACTGCGACAAGTCATCCGGCTTGCGGTTAGGTGCCTGGAAGGGTGTTTCCCTCCCGGGGCCCTTCAGCTGGACGGACGGGCCGGTCAAAATCCTCGGAATTTGGTTCGGCCCGGACTTACAGCTGGAGAAAAACTGGTCAGAAGTACTGGCAAAGGTCGGCGCGTCGACGGAGTCTCTCCGTGGAGGGCTTGGCGGAGGTGTGTAACACATACCTCTTTCCCAGGATCCTTTACCGGCTGTCAGTACTTCCCCTTTGTGACGATCATGAGAAGGCGCTCGAGCGTTTGCTACTCTCCTGTCTGTGGAGAGGACGCAAACACATGGTCGACAAAGGAGTCTGTTGCCTCCGTCCGTGTCAAGGGGGTCTGGGGATGCCACACTTGAGGAGCCATGTGCTCGCTTCGAGGTTGGCATTTCTCAGGCGCGCGTTGGAGGAAGATCGGTTGCTTGCGGGGGTAGTGAGGGACATGTTCCCTTGCCTTACTATCACTCCCCCGACCCTATGGCTGACCGTCAGGCCTTGGGTGCGACCGAAATTCCTGCTCGAATGTCTGGCGGCCTTGCAGGCCATTCCACGGTCCAGTGACCTTTCACAGCCTAGGAGAATCTTCTATCGGGGATTAGTGGAGGGTGCCGTGAAGGATAAGCTGTGGAGTAAGCTCGGCATGTCGAGAGTGGAGTACCGCTCTCATTGGTCTTGGGCGCCAGGTGCGGATTGGCTCAGCAACTCTGAGTTTTCTCTGACCTGGCGATTGGCTCGGAATGGTTTGTCGCTCAATGACAAGCGTTTCGCAATGGGCCTGGCGGATTTGCCAGATTGTGAGCGTTGCAACCTTGGAATTAAGGAGACGTCTGCGCACGCCTTCTTCCATTGTTCGCCCGTTGTGGGAGCGTGTCGGCGAGTTGACTGCTCGTATCGCGCCGCGGGAGCTTGTGCTCATTGATCGCGCATACGCTGTGGACAATGTGTCGCCCCCGTACTCTGGAGTGAAGCGGATGGTGTTTCTGTCGCTACTGGCCACGGCTAGAATGGTGATTTGGATGACGCGTCTGGAGGAAATCTTGCGGGGCGGCCGTCTTTCGGATCAGGATCTAATCCGATATTTTGAGCACCAGCTCAAAATGAAGATTAGAACTGAACGGAAACGGCTGCACCCGACAGAGTTCAGCGAAAGGTGGATACATGCAGCGAGCCTGGTTCGCGTGACCGGGGCTAGCCTTGATTTTCTCTTTTAGATCTGCTAGTCGCATCGGGGTGGATTCCTTTGGAACCCCTCCCGCGGTTAAGGTAAGAATTCTTTTGTGTACCTAGTTAATGTGAGTGACTGTGTTTGTCCTGGCCTGTCCCCGGCTCCACTGCTTTTGTTATGATCCAGTTCGAGATCCCCATTGTCCATTGTTATTTTTGTCCCGTTTTATTCTCGGCTGGGTCAGCCTTATATATTCTCCTGTCCATTTATTTTTACCCGGTTCCTCCATTCCCCTTAGAAAGAGAGCTTCTTGATTTTGTCTTTTAAGGCAGAATACAGCGGCCTCTTTAATTACGAGGGTGTGTTTGGGTCTTACTAACATTATGTATATATATTCATTTGAAAATGTTTTTGTTTTGGGGATTTTTGTTTCGTCATAACCCCTTCCCATCATGTCATTTCATGGAAAATTTTTAAAGTTATTTTTTGTTATTTATTGTACAAATTACAAATTTTTATGTACATTTGGGGCATTTTGTAGGTCCCCGGTATGGTTTTGCGGTATTTTGGTGCTTGATATGTATGAGTGTTGATGGACAAATTTTTATGGTGAATGAGAATCATTGTAACGTATGTATGGGTCGTGAATCTGATTAGCTAGGTATAGGATAGAGTACTGCAGACCAACCCGAGTTTTGTTCCCCCTCCCTTTTTTCGGCCTTGAGCCACAATTTTGTAGCTTTACAAAATAAATACACATACTTCCCTGTCACAGGAGATTTTGTTTGTTTTTTCTTTCAAAATTTTGTCTGTTTCAGGGTTTGGTAGTCTCTTTGGTACCATTTTGACTGCTGATTTTTCCACCCAAGTTTATTGCTTGTGGCAGAGTGGAAGTAGTGTCCTCGTCGGATGCGAAACACCGGAAAACAGTTGCTCGGTGAAACCTTAGAGGAGGCCATGGCCTCAAATAGGCCAGAGGAGAGTGTTCCCCCCACCACGGCGTCGGTGGGAGGAAAGGAGGGGGATTGGAATTTACCACCAAGGATTAATCCCCCTTCGGAAGTAGCACCAGCACCAGCATCCCCTAAACCCTCCACATCTGGGTGGAAGGGAGGAAAAATCACCGTAAAAGGGGAAGAATATTACGAGCAAATACAGAGCAAATATGTGGACTATATTAAAGGCACGGAGCTGGTTTCAGTACCATAGCAGTTGGCACTAATTGAAGCCAGGATAATCACTCTGATTACTAAAGATCTTAAGACCCATAAGTTGGTGGGGGTCCCGAGGGAGACCTTCGAAGAGGCGATACAATCATTACAGATCAAAGTTAGGGCCGTAGCGAGGAGAAGCAATGCCATGTGGGACGTCCTGCTTGGCTCAGCAGAAGACGCTAAGAGATTGGTTGGTGTGGTCTTGGAGACTAAGACACTCCAATTCCAGACAGAGTATATGGGAGCCAGAAAATTGAAGATCACCTTACATGGCGTTCCCATGGACATTGCTGAGGACCACGTCGGCACCTTTTTTGCAAGTTATGGAAAGGTGGCCGACGTCTCCTCGCTGCGGTCCAAGGCAGGCTTTCTCACAGGGGATGTGACCCTGTCCAAGGAGAACATTGCGAAGATCCCTAACATACTCACCTGCAGGGATAGGACCATTTTCGTGATAGTGGAAGGCAGAAAGCCTTGCTGTTGGGTCTGTGGGGCGGCGGAGCACGTCGCAAAGACATGTCCGACCAAGAATCCGCCCCCAAAGGCCCAACCAGCCAAACAACAGCTAGTGGGACAGGAGAAGGAAGGCGCAAAACCAGTACCACCCACACAAGCTCCGGTAGTTAACAAGGAGGGCGAGTGGCAGGTGGTGGGCAGAAAGAAGGCAAAAACACCTTCCCCGGCGAAGGTGCCGCCACCTGTCAAAACGCCGGCAAAACCAAAGGAGTCGCCTTCAAAGAAGTCTCCTCCTAAACAGAGGAAGGAAAGGAGTTCCTCCCCCAAAAAGGAGCAGGACATGGAAGTTGAGAGATCGGCATCCCTGAAGCGGGGGAGAGAGGAGGAGGTGGAGGAGCGGCATGACAGCCCGAAGACCCGGAGGAGAAGTAGGAGCAGAGAGAAAAGGACGCGAACAGAAAAATGTACATCATTACCAGTATCGCCAGTAAGACATTCTTACGCGGAAAAGGCAAGAAGCCTTCCCGCTTCCCCGCGAAAAGCCTCCCAGTCCCCAACCTTTGAATTGACCCCCCCTCAAGAAAGCCAGCTCTTTAACTCCCACGCCCTCCCCTTCTCCTATTCCCACTCCCACTCGGGCGAAAAAGAGAAAAGACCTCCCGCGTGGGGAGGCTCTGATGAAAATCGAGGAGAACATTTCAGCCGAGTGGTCTTCGCAGCGGCGAAAGCTGCTTAGACCACTCTTAAAGCTTACCTCGGTGGATGGGC
Source organism: Ascarosepion bandense (assembly GCA_037127315.1). Taxonomy (NCBI): domain Eukaryota; kingdom Metazoa; phylum Mollusca; class Cephalopoda; order Sepiida; family Sepiidae; genus Ascarosepion; species Ascarosepion bandense. The sequence continues at coordinate 3,746,593 of JBBBDQ010000417.1, forward strand.
TATCCACAGAGGAGCCAATGAACTTTTCCCAGGCCCCAGGGGTCATTACTCTGGTCCGGAACACCGGGGGTAACCTGCGGGTCTGGGAACATATTGCGGAAGTACAAAAACACTACCCAAAACTAAGGATGTTTAGAGAAAACACGCCAGAATTGAAGAAGATGGCTAAAAATTGTTCGGGGAGGTTCCAGGTTTTGCTCCACCCCTGTTTATATAGGGTGGTAAAACTCACCTATCCCACGGACGTCGGCGGGATTGTCCTAGACGGACGGATTACGTCCGATATAGGAACGGGTTCCCTAGGACAGTCCGTCGGGGTCCCTTCTACCAGAGATTTTTACCCGGTATGCGATTAGAGCCTTTGTTGCATGTTCTTTGTTTTTTCATTTCAGGTCTAAAAGATGTCTATTAAGATAGCCAGTTTGAATGCGAAGGGCCTGAGGGATCGGGGTAAGGCGGCTCGCCTGCTTCGTGACCTCTTGTCCTTCGGCGTGGATGTGGCCGCGATCCAAGAGACTCACTTTGTTTGCGAAGTCGACTCGTGTCTGCTGTCTAACGACTTTGTCGTCTATTCAGCATATGGGAGCCGGCATGCCAGAGGTGTTTCTTTGCTGGTCAAGCGTACCCTGGACGCGAGGATTGACCTTGTCCATGTCGGTGCCGAGGGCCGGCTGATCGTGGCCGATATTGCAGTGAAAAGCAAGTCGTTCCGGCTGATTGTGGTTTATGCGCCCAATGTTCAAGGTGAGCGAGTCTCTTTCTTTCGGCTGTTGGAGCCCTTCATGGTGCATTCAACACGGCTAATCTTAGTTGGGGACTGGAATGCCATCCTAACCCCCAAATGGGATAGAGGAAGGGGCGCTAGCGGGAGGAGTGGTGATCGTAGCCTGGTTGATCTGATCGGCGAATTTGGTCTCGTCGATAGATACCGGGTCGATCATCCGGATGGGAGCATGTGGACGTGGGCGCTTAATTGGCCTTCTACCCGGGTATCTGCGTACCTGGATAGGATGTTAGTGAGAGTGGCCGACATAGACTTCTTAGAATGTCCAACGTTCCACTGGTTAGGCTACTCGGACCACAAACTCGTTTGTGCCCGGGTGGTGTTAGAGTTTAGGCCTAGGTTGGCTGGTTATTGGAAGTTCAATCAGTCCTTACTGGACAGGCGGGACTTTCGTGACCAGCTGACTAGAGTAGTTCAGCGGGCGTTAATTGGGCGAGTCATTGGGAGTAAGTGGTGGATTAGTCTTAAGGATAGCATTAGGTCTTTCGCCACCCAATACAGCCAACGGCTCAACCTAGATAAGGCTGCGGAGGCTGGTGGGGATCCCCTAGAAATAGCCGTAGCCAAGGAGGCCCTGGAGCGCTCGACTAGCGGGCGCTACATGGGCCAAGTAATTAGACATAAGTTAAGCAAGATGTCTTCCGAAGCTGTGAATATGGGCGCAGAACTGCGCAAGGAAGAAATTCGCCGGGCCGGCGATCGGTACATTCGAGAGGTGCGCGACCCGGAGGGACATCTCCTTAGGTCCACTGACGACATGTGCGAGGCGTTCCGGCAGCATTTCGAACACCGGTTTACCAAGGAGCCTGGTCTCCGTGATGAGGAGTTTCGCAGCTATTTGGCTGACTTTCCCCGGCTTTTTCCGGCTGAAGCGGCTAGCTGCGAAGGGGAGATTACGGAGGACGAAGTCTACGCGGCTTTGAAGAAGGTCGGCAGTGGCAAGTCGCCAGGTTTGGATGGTTTGCCCTATGAATTGTACTTGAGGATGTCGCACCTTTTTGTCCCGATCTTGACTGTCGTGTTCAACCACTGGTTTCGGCAGGGGTCCATCTCCGGGCGGATTACCAGGGTCGTGATCACGCTGTTGAGAAAAGGCAAGAAGGTTGGGAGGGAATTAGACGATTACAGGCCCATAACTCTGCTAAACACAGAGTTAAAGATTTTGGCCAAGATCCTGACGAATCGCTTGCAGCTAGTTGCCGAGTCTCTGTTGGAACCGGATCAGACTTGTTCTGTGAAGGGAAGAACAATTCAGAGCAACCTGCACTTGATTCGCACGATCATAGAGGGTGTAGAAGACGACGATGAGGCCGCGCTGATCAATTTGGATCAGTCCAAGGCATTTGATAGGATTGACCATGGCTACCTGGCTGCTCTCCTGCAGGCCGCTGGATTAGCCTTCTGTATCGCTCCCCCAAGGCTGTGGTACAGGTGAACGGGAAGCTGTCGAGCGCTTTCGCGCTGTCTAGGTCGGTCCGACAGGGTTGTCCACTGTCGCCTCTCCTTTACGTCCTGGCGTTGGAGCCGCTACTTCGCCGGCTAAGGGACGAGGCGTGCAGTCCGGTCCTGCGTGGAATTGCTGTCCCTGGTGGAGCTTGAGCCAGGGTTTCCGCGTACGCCGATGACGTAACGACCTTTGTGTCCTCCCGCAGGGACATAGAGGCGGTACAGCAGGCGCTTGAACGGTACGAGAAGGTGACAGGGGCCAGAATTAACTGCGACAAGTCATCCGGCTTGCGGTTAGGTGCCTGGAAGGGTGTTTCCCTCCCGGGGCCCTTCAGCTGGACGGACGGGCCGGTCAAAATCCTCGGAATTTGGTTCGGTCCGGACTTACAGTTGGAGAAAAACTGGTCAGAAATACTGGCAAAGGTCGGCGCGTCGGTCAAGACTTGGCGTCGACGGAGTCTCTCCGTGAAGGGCCTGGCGGAGGTGTGTAACACATACCTCTTTCCCAGGATCCTTTACCGGCTGTCAGTACTTCCCCTTTGTGACGATCATGAGAAGGCGCTCGAGCGTTTGCTATTCTCCTGTCTGTGGAGAGGACGCAAACACATGGTCGACAAAGGAGTCTGTTGCCTCCGTCCGTGTCATGGGGGTCTGGGGATGCCGCACTTGAGGAGCCATGTGCTCGCTTCGAGGTTGGCATTTCTCAGGCGCGCGTTGGAGGAAGATCGGTTGCTTGCGGGGTTAGTGAGGGACATGTTCCCTTGCCTTACTATCACTCCCCCGACCCTATGGCTGACCGTCAGGCCTTGGGTGCGACCGAAATTCCTGCTCGAATGTCTGGCGGCCCTGCGGGCCATTCCACGGTCCAGTGACCTTTCACAGCCTAGGAGAATCTTCTATCGGGGATTAGTGGAGGGCGCCGTGAAGGATAAACTGTGGAGTACCGCTCTCATTGGTCTTGGGCGCCAGGTGCGGATTGGCTCAGCAACTCTGAGTTTTCTCTGACCTGGCGATTGGCTCGGAATGGTTTGTCTCTCAATGACAAGCGTTTCGCAATGGGCCTGGCGGATTTGCCAGATTGTGAGCGTTGCAACCTTGGAATTAAGGAGACGTCTGCGCACGCGTTCGCCCGTTGTGGGAGCGTGTCGGCGAGTTGACTGCTCGTATCGCGCCGCGGGAGCTTGTGCTCATTGATCGCGCATACGCTGTGGACAATGTGTCGCCCCCGTACTCTGGAGTGAAGCGGATGGTGTTTCTGTCGCTACTGGCCACGGCTAGAATGGTGATTTGGATGACGCGTCTGGAGGAAGTCTTGCGGGGCGGCCGTCTTTCGGATCAGGATCTAATCCGATATTTTGAGCACCAGCTCGAAATGAAGATTAGAACTGAACGGAAACTGTTGCACCCGACAGAGTTCAGCGAAAGGTGGATACATGCAGCGAGCCTGGTTCGCGTGACCGGGGCTAGCCTTGATTTTCTCTTTTAGATCTGCTAGTCGCATCGGGGTAGATTCCTTTGGAACCCCTCCCGCGGTTAAGGTAAGAATTCTTTTGTGTACCTAGTTAATGTGAGTGATTGTGTTTGTCCCGGCCTGTTCCCGGCTCCACTGCTTTTGTTATGATCCAGTTCGAGATTCCCATTGTCCATTGTTATTTTGGCCCGTTTTATTCTCGGCTGGGTCAGCCTTATATATTCTCCTGTCCAATTTATTTTGTACCCTGCTCCTCCATTCCCCTTAGAAAGAGAGCTTCTTGATTTTGTCTTTTAAGGCAGAATACAGCGGCCTCTTTAATTACGAGGGTGTGTTTGGATCTTACTAAAATTATGTATATGTATTCATTTGAAATCGTTTTTGTTTTGGGGATTTTTGTTTCTTCATAACCCCTTCCCATCATGTCATTTCATGGAAAATTTTTAAAGTTATTTTTGTAATTTATTGTACAAATCCCAAATTTTTATGTACATTTGGGGCATTTTGTAGGTCCCCGGTATGTTTTTGTGGTATTTTGGTGCTTGATAAGTATGAGTGTTGATGGACAAATTTTTATGGTGAATGAGAATCATTGTAACGTATGTATGGGTCGTGAATCTGATTAGCTAGGTATAGGATAGAGTACTGCAGACCAACCCGAGTTTTGTTCCCCCTCCCCATTTTTCGGCCTTGTGCCATAATTTTGTAAATCTACAAAATAAATACATACTTACCTGGCACAGGAGACTTTTTTTGTCTTTTTATTCAGGGTTAAAGTGTTAGTTATTATCTCTTTGGTTACAAATTGGCTACTGTTTTTCCACCCAAGTTTATTGCTTGGGCAGAGTGGAAGTAGTGTCTTTCAATAGACGCGAAACACCGGAGTCAGTTGTTCGGTGGACAACCTCAGAGGAGGCCATGGCCTCAGATAGGCCGGAAGAAATTGTTCCCCCCACCATGGCGTCGGTGGGAGGAAAGGAGGGGATTGGCAAGTACCGCCAAGGATTAATCCCCCTTCAGCAGCAGTCACACCAGCATCCCCCAAACCCTCGACCTCTGGGTGGAAAGGAGGAAAAATTACCTTGAAGGGAGAAGAATATTATGATCAGATGCAACAGAAGTATGCCGAATATATTAATGGTACAGAGCTGGTTTCGGTGCCAGACCAGTTGGCACAAATCGAAGCCAGAATCATCACATTAATTACTAAGGACCTCAAAACTCATAAATTGATTGGCGTCCCCAGGGATACCTTTGAAGAAGGAATTCAAGCTCTGAAGATTAAAGCCAAGGCCGTAGCGAGGAGAAGCAATGCCATGTGGGATGTCCTGCTTGGCTCTGCAGAGGAAGCCAAACGCTTAGTTGGTGTGGTCCTGGAGACCAAAACTCTCCAGTTCCACACGGAATATATGGGTGCAAGGAAGTTGAAAATCACCCTGCATGGCGTTCCCATGGACATTGCGGAAGACCATATCGGCGCCTTTTTTGCTAGCTATGGAAAGGTGGCCGAAGTCTCCTCGCTGCGGTCAAAGGCAGGATTTTATACCGGCGATATGACTCTACAGGTGACTTTAACCAAGGAAAATATAGTCAAAATCCCCAACATCCTCACCTGTAGGGGTCGGGCGATATTTGTAATTGTAGAAGGTAGAAAGCCGTGCTGTTGGGTCTGTGGGGCGGCGGATCACGTCGCAAAGACCTGTCCGACCAAGAATCCGGCCCCAAAGGCCCAACCAGCCAAGCAGCAGCAGGGGGAACAGGTAGGCGGGAAAGGAACTGCAAAGCCAGCCTCACCAACACCAGCATCGGCAGTTGATAAGGAGGGCGATTGGCAGGTGGTGGGCAAGAAGAAGGCAAAAACGCCTTCTACGTCGAAGGTGCCGGTGAAGGTGCCGCCTCCTGCCAAGGTGCCGACAAAACAGAAGGAGTCCCCGGCGAAGAATTCGCCTGCCAAACAAGAAAAGAAAAGGAGTTCCTCCCCCAAAAAGGATGAGGAAGTGGAAAGGTCGGCGTCCTTGAAGCGAGGGAGAGAGGAGTAGGAGCGTGGAGAAAAGGAAACATGCGGACAAAGGCTCATCGCTACCGGTTTCCCCGGTAAGGTGCTCGTATGCGCAAAAGGCAAGAAGTCTTCCCTCTTCCCCGCGGAAAGCTTCCCAGTCCCCAACCTTTGAATTGACCCCCCTGAAGAAATCCGCTACTTCAACTCCCACTCCCTCCCCTTCTCCTATTCCCACTCCCACTCGGGCTAAAAAGAAAAATGCCCTCCCTCATGGGGATGCCCTTATGAGGGTAGATGAGAACATTTCGGCTGAGTGGTCTTCGCAGAGGCGAAAACTACTAAAGCCACTCTTGAAACTCACCTCGGTGAACGGACTATCCACAGAGGACCCGAAGAACTTTTCCCAGGCCCCAGGACTCATTACCCTGGTACGAAATACCGGGGGTAACCTGCGGGTCTGGGACCACATTGCCGAAGTTAAAAGGCACTACCCGAAATTAAGGATGGTGCAAGAAAGCACTCCAGAACTGAAAAAAATGTCTAAGAACTGTGCTGGGAGGTTCCCGGTTTTGCTCCACCTCTGTCTTTATAGGGTGGTAAAGCTAACCTACCCCACGGACGTCGGCGGCATTGTCCTAGACGGACGGATTACGTCCGATGTAGGAACAGGTTCCCTAGGACAGTCCGTCGGGGTCCCTTCTACCAGAGATTTTTACCCGGTATGCGATTAGAGAGCCTTTGTTGCCTGTTGTTTGTTTTTCTTCTTTTTCAGGTTTAAAGGATGTCTATCAAGATAGCCAGTTTAAATGCGAGGGGCCTGAGGGATCGGGGTAAGGCGGCTCGCCTGCTTCGTGACCTCTTGTCCTTCGGCGTGGATGTGGCCGCGATCCAAGAGACTCACTTTGTTTGCGAAGTCGACTCGTGTGTGCTGGCTAACGACTTTGTCGTCTATTCAGCATATGGGAGCCGGCAGGCCAGAGGTGTTTCTTTGCTGGTCAAGCGTACCCTGGATGCGAGGATTGACCTTGTCCATGTCGGTGCCGAGGGCCGGCTGATTGCGGTTTATGCGCCCAATGATCAAGGTGAGCGAGTCTCTTTCTTTCGGCTGTTGGAGCCCTTTATGGTGGATTCAACACGGCTAATCGTAGTTGGGGACTGGAATGCCATCCTAACCCCCAAATGGGGTAGAGGAAGGGGCGCTAGCGGGAGGAGTGGTGATCGTAGCCTGGTTGATCTGATCGGCGAATTTGGTCTCGTCGATAGATACCGGGTCGATCATCCGGATGGGAGCATGTGGACGTGGGCGCGTAATTGGCCTTCTACCCGGGTATCCGCGTACCTGGATAGGATGTTAGTGAGAGTGGCCGACATAGACTTCTTAGAATGTCCAACGTTCCACTGGTTAGGCTACTCGGACCACAAACTCGTTTGTGCCCGGGTGGTGTTAGAATTTAGGCCTAGGTTGGCTGGTTATTGGAAGTTCAATCAGTCCTTACTGGACAGGCGGGACTTTCGTGACCAGCTGACTAGAGTAGTTCAGCGGGCGTTAATTGGGCGAGTCATTGGGAGTAAGTGGTGGGTTAGTCTTAAGGATAGCATTAGGTCTTTCGCCACCCAATACAGCCAACGGCTCAACCTAGATAAGGCTGCGGAGGCTGGTGGGGATCCCCTAGAAATAGCCGTAGCCAGGGAGGCCCTGGAGCGTTCGACTAGCGGGCGCTACATGGCCCAGGTAATTAGACATAAGTTAAGCAAGATGTCTTCCGAAGCTGTGAATATGGGCGCAGAACTGCGCAGGGAAGAAATTCGCCGGGCCGGCGATCGGTACATTCGAGAGGTGCGCGACCTTGAGGGACATCTCCTTAGGTCCACTGACGACATGTGCGAGGCGTTCCGGCAGCATTTCGAACACCGGTTTACCAAGGAGCCTGGTCTCCGTGATGAGGAGTTTCGCAGCTATTTGGCTGACTTTCCCCGGCTTTTTCCGGCTGAAGCGGCTAGCTGCGAAGGGGAGATTACGGAGGACGAAGTCTACGCGGCTTTGAAGAAGGTCGGCAGTGGCAAGTCGCCAGGTTTGGATGGTTTGCCCTATGAATTGTACTTGAGGATGTCGCACCTTTTTGTCCCGATCTTGACTGTCGTGTTCAACCACTGGTTTCGGCAGGGGTCCATCTCCGGTCGGATTACCAGGGGCGTGATCACGCTGTTGAGAAAAGGCAAGAAGGTTGGGAGGGAACTAGACGATTATAGGCCCATAACTCTGCTAAACACAGAGTTAAAGATTTTGGCCAAGATCCTGACGAATCGCTTGCAGCTAGTTGCCGAGTCTCTGTTGGAACCGGATCAGACTTGTTCTGTGAAGGGAAGAACAATTCAGAGCAACCTGCACTTGATTCGCACGATCATAGAGGGTGTAGAAGACGACGATGAGGCCGCGCTGATCAATTTGGATCAGTCCAAGGCATTTGATAGGATTGACCATGGCTACCTGGCTGCTGTCCTGCAGGCCGCCGGATTCGAACCCGACGTCAGCCGCTGGATTAGCCTTCTGTATCGCTCCCCCAAGGCTGTGGTACAGGTGAACGGGAAGCTGTCGAGCGCTGTCTAGGTCGGTCCGACAGAGTTGTCCACTGTCGCCTCTCCTTTACGTCCTGGCGTTGGAGCCGCTACTTCGCCGGCTAAGGGACGAGGCGTGCAGTCCAGTCCTGCGTGGAATTGCTATCCCTGGTGGAGCTCGAGCCAGGGTTTCCGCGTACGCCGATGACGTAACGACCTTTGTGTCCTCCCGCAGGGACATAGAGGCGGTACAGCAGGCGCTTGAACGGTACGAGAAGGTGACAGGGGCCAGAATTAACTGCGACAAGTCATCCGGCTTGCGGTTAGGTGCCTGGAAGGGTGTTTCCCTCCCGGGGCCCTTCAGCTGGACGGACGGGCCGGTCAAAATCCTCGGAATTTGGTTCGGTCCGGACTTACAGTTGGAGAAAAACTGGTCAGAAATACTGGCAAAGGTCGGCGCGACGGTCAAGACTTGGCGTCGACGGAGTCTCTCCGTGAAGGGCCTGGCGGAGGTGTGTAACACATACCTCTTTCCCAGGATCCTTTACCGGCTGTCAGTACTTCCCCTTTGTGACGATCATGAGAAGGCGCTCGAGCGTTTGCTATTCTCCTGTCTGTGGAGAGGACGCAAACACATGGTCGACAAAGGAGTCTGTTGCCTCCGTCCGTGTCATGGGTGTCTGCCGATGCCGCACTTGAGGAGCCATGTGCTCGCTTCGAGGTTGGCATTTCTCAGGCGCGCGTTGGAGGAGGATCGGTTGCTTGCGGGGGTAGTGAGGGACATGTTCCCTTGCCTTACTATCACTCCCCCGACCCTATGGCTGACCGTCAGGCCTTGGGTGCGACCGAAATTCCTGCTCGAATGTCTGGCGGCCCTGCAGGCCATTCCACGGTCCAGTGACCTTTCACAGCCTAGGAGAATCTTCTATCGGGGATTAGTGGAGGGCGCCGTGAAGGATAAACTGTGGAGTAAGCTCGGCATGTCGAGAGTGGAGTACCGCTCTCATTGGTCTTGGGCGCCAGGTGCGGATTGGCTCAGCAACTCTAAGTTTTCTCTGACCTGGCGATTGGCTCGGAATGGTTTGTCTCTCAATGACAAGCGTTTCGCAATGGGCCTGGCGGATTTGCCAGATTGTGAGCGTTGCAACCTTGGAATTAAGGAGACGTCTGCGCACGCCTTCTTCCATTGTTCGCGCGTTCGCCCGTTGTGGGAGCGTGTCGGCGAGTTGACTGCTCGTATCGCGCCGCGGGAGCTTGTGCTCATTGATCGCGCATACGCTGCGGATGGTGTTTCTGTCGCTACTGGCCACGGCTAGAATGGTGATTTGGATGACGCGTCTGGAGGAAGTCTTGCGGGGAGGCCGTCTTTCGGATCAGGATCTAATCCGATATTTTGAGCACCAGCTCAAAATTAAGATTAGAACTGAACGGAAACGGCTGCACCCGACAGAGTTCAGCGAAAGGTGGATACATGCAGCGAGCCTGGTTCGCGTGACCGGGGCTAGCCTTGATTTTCTCTTTTAGATCTGCTAGTCGCATCGGGGTAGATTCCTTTGGAACCCCTCCCGCGGTTAAGGTAAGAATTCTTTTGTGTACCTAGTTAATGTGAGTGATTGTGTTTGTCCCGGCCTGTTCCCGGCTCCACTGCTTTTGTTATGATCCAGTTCGAGATTCCCATTGTCCATTGTTATTTTGGCCCGTTTTATTCTCGGCTGGGTCAGCCTTATATATTCTCCTGTCCAATTTATTTTGTACCCTGCTCCTCCATTCCCCTTAGAAAGAGAGCTTCTTGATTTTGTCTTTTAAGGCAGAATACAGCGGCCTCTTTAATTACGAGGGTGTGTTTGGGTCTTACTAAAATTATGTATATGTATTCATTTGAAAATGTTTTTGTTTTGGGGATTTTTGTTTCTTCATAACCCCTTCCCATCATGTCATTTCATGGAAAATTTTTAAAGTTATTTTTGTAATTTATTGTACAAATCCCAAATTTTTATGTACATTTGGGGCGTTTTGTAGGTCCCCGGTATGTTTTTGTGGTATTTTGGTGCTTGATAAGTATGAGTGTTGATGGACAAATTTTTATGGTGAATGAGAAGCATTGTAACGTATGTATGGGTCGTGAATCTGATTAGCTAGGTATAGGATAGAGTATCTGCAGACCAACCCGAGTTTTGTTCCCCCTCCCTATTTTCGGCCTTGTGCCATAATTTTGTAAATTTACAAAATAAATACACATACTTACCTGGCACAGGAGTTAACGGTGATCAGCTAGGCCGTTCTCCCAGAGCGAGGCCCTTCCATTGCACTCCGGTTGGGTTGACCTTTGCGATCGCCCCAAATGTGGGCGACTCGGGTGCGCTATTTCTAAGTGTGGGGTCTGCATTCGCGCTCACCCCGATAAACAAGCCAAAAATAGATTTTCTTTTTAATTTAATTGAATATTTCAAAAGCTATCGCTCGCGTATATAACAGTTGCAATTAAGAATTTTTAAAGATTTTTCATTTTCGAGGTGTTTATTTACTCCTTTATAAATTTTTACATGAAAATAATAATTATGAAACAAAACCGTCAGAGCAAGTAAACATTTTGCAAAATAAAAACTACTTTTATTCTAAATACCTCCACTCATTCTTTGAAAAAGACAGTATTGTTACCATGATGTTAAGAGGCCCTAAAATTAATAAAAACAAACTTTAAGCGGCAATATGTTTGTTATTTTTAAGAAAAAAGAGCAAATTTTCAATAAGAGTCTTTCCATAACCTCACCTTAGTGATTGACAAGATTTTTACGAAGCTCATTGTTTTTTGCCAGTAAAAAACATTAATTTGGGAATTCTTGCAAAAATTAAATAATTGTCAGATTTTGATAAAACTTTCAGCATGTATTCACAAATGACTGAAATTAGTTTTAGAATCATTATTGTTGTAAAATCTTGATAAAAAAATTTTTTTCACATTGTCTACCGTCACCAAACTTTGAATTAGTTAAATGCAGGGCTTCTTGGGAAATGTAAATCACTTTTTTCATAACACGTTTCATGATAATTATTATTTATTTAGGATAATATGAAAAATACGTATTGAAAATATAAATTAATAAATAACATTTCATAAATATATCAACTGTGTATTGATTATGTGAAAATCAAGCAGCTACAGAAATTTAATTATCTGCTTAGTGTTATACAGATGATGGAAAATGTGATACAAAAATTCAAAGGTGTATAGAAATGGCAAAAGATGTCTTTCAGAAACTAAAGATAGTATTAAGAGGTAGGAAAATGTCATTAAAAACAAAGAAAATAGGACTAAATTGCTATGTAATATTTGATCTTCTCTGTGGTAATGAATGCTGTGAATAACATGGACAGAACCTGTGAGCAACAAGGAAGTTTTAAGGAAAGTAAGAACAACAAAGGAACTATACTTCCAATCAGAAAGAGACAGTTAACAATTCCGAGTCACATAATGAGGAATTAGGGCTTAGAAAATTTATTATTCCCAGGACTTAGTGAAGGCAAAAGAAGTAGGTTGGAAACAGTGAATACCTACATTTTTTTTTCTTTTTAATAATCATTTCTCTCCAAGCAAGGGAATAACAGCCACTAGGATGTCAGAGGTTACTGAGAGTGAAAAAAACAGAGAGGACAGTAAAAGAACAGGTTCAATGAAAGAGAAGATAAAAATTGAAATTGCATTTACATTTTTATAAATTGTAGTTGACAGGAAAGCAAGGAAGCCAGAAAAGAGTTTCACAAGTGAGAAGTGTAGTGAAGAAACTATTAACATAGAACTTATGGTTACTTAACTAGAAATTTCAACAATGAAATTATGAGACTTAATTGTCAATCCAGTACTGTGCTTAAATTCATGAAGTTGAGACACCAAAGAGAAAAGTGAAAATATTTATAGAAAAGGCGCAAGGTCAGAAGCTAAGATGACAGATCAAGAATCTCAAGATATAAAACAGAAGCACCAGACCAGGTGTAGTAGCAATATTTGGTGCATGGCCAAATGTGCAAGATAAATTTCGGTGAGAAAAATTGTGTAGCACAACATCAATCAGTTAAGTGCCATACACACTTAGACAATCATGTCTCGAAACAAACATGACTGATTGAGCAGAGTATTTTCCCTGCAGTAGGTTGCCATTATTTTCTGTGGTAGACTGGTTGCCAACCAAGGCTATAGAACCCAATCTGTCCTGTTATTTAACCCATAACTGGAAAGAGAAGAGATGGATTAATACTTTTTCACGTAAGTGAATGCAACAAATTCAACTGGAATTCGAACTAAGCTCTCCAATTTCTCGTTCTGAGCCAATATCCACTGCTCCAAAACACATGTCCATGTAGCACAACATCACAACATAGTTTGTGTTAATAGATGACAGAACAGGAACAAGGTGAAATATTAAAGGAGTAAGAGAAACAAAAAGCAAGAACTTGTGGGGAACTATGATTGCCTATGTCCTGCAGGAACATGGCACATAAGAAAAATAATGCAAAGTGAACATTAGCAGTCTCAGACAAAATTTGAAATCAATTTACTGATTTGTATTACAATACTGGTAACCATTTTCTCGTTGTCTTCATTTTATACTTACTGATCAAACTATGAATCCAAATCATGTTTTCATTGTTTCTTACAGGTCTGTAAATAAGATAGTTGTACTGTAATGTTTTCATATTTTGCAATCATTTCAAAAGTTAGTGTATTAACCCCATTAAAAAATAAATAAATAAATAAATTTGAATACTTGTTTTTCAAGACAAGTATTTAGAGGATTGAGAAAATAATTCCTCCATTTTGTTTTGATTTAGCCTGCATCTATATTATGGGGTAATGCTGAAAAGTTCTCAGCTCCACCAAAAATGAATTTAAAAACATTCTGATGACTGGTCCTTTGGTCAAATTTTGGGAATTTAGATGAGGTGAGAGCTTTTCAGCTTCACTCTCATAATCCCGGCTTAGTAAATATAATAGACAAGTTATTAAATTTTCAAAAATATCTCATATTGATTTAAAATATATCTAACTTTTGCTTATTATAATTCTTTATTTTTTAGCAACTGTATATCCCAAGGGATTTCAACACAGTGAAAATGCATTACTTTGTACATGTCCATGGGGAATGATTATGAAAAAAGGAAAGTACTCTTGCAACTTAGCCAGTCGTCCATCATGCCATTGTCCTGAAGGGCAATCAGTCAGTCAGTTAAGTGCCATATGTGAAACACGCTTGAGCGATCATGTCTCAAAAGAGGCATGACTGATTGGGCAGAAGATTATCCTGCAGTAGGTTGCCATTGCTTTCTGCAATGAAGGGCAATACCTTGAAGAAAACCAATGTATTCCAAAAAAGAATGTCCTTGCTTTTTTAATCAGCAAAAGCATAAATCCCAGGCTGTCGTCAAGATGAAATGTCATGAATGGTAATGTTTAAAAGGTTTTGATAATTCTCTTATCCAATATTATTTATACACTGAAATTTCTTTGTATATTTACTGTTGATGAAACATTCTGGTCAATCAGTATTTCAGCTCTCATCAGGTACATTCAATGAGAAAAAAGAAACCACTTAACTCTAGAATCAAACATCTGATAGAAATTACACCTGATGAAGTGTTATAAAAATAGATTTGTAGTAAGTTTAAACTCTAACACAGATGTCTGGCTATCAACCCAGAGTTTAGTAGCAGCAGAAGTATCTCACTGGTACCGTCATAAACCCATACTAGCAGAAGAAACTATTTCTCTTTCTTTCTGTAGTGCTTCCCTACAGCTGGCCATGTAAGTAGTGCCTGCTTTGTTTCAAAATGTAGACTCTCCGACCAACCAAAAGTGTACCTCTCCACAATCAAATTTTTATTATTCTATTCCTATAGAATAAATGTTTTATAAAATTCTAGCCTGTTCTTATTTTGCTTTTGTTGTGTATTGTTTTGTTGAAAAAGTATAGAGTGGTAAAGATACCACTTCAAATCTGTTAAGACTTTGTTTAACAATAGCAAGCACACAAATAAAAGATTTGGGGGTCTGGAAAATGTTGGGTATATTCATGGCTTTTCTCAAAGATATAGATATTTCTTTTATTTGTTTTAAATTATATTTTATATTTATTGATATTTTTGTGACTAATACTTCCCCAATTTTGTTGCACTTATGGAGCATCTATGTATAAAGACTACAAAATAATGTATGAAAAAAATTATACCAAGTTGAGAACAAATACCAAAGTACCAGTTTATGAGATATGTCATTTGTATCACTAATTAATTGTATTAATTAAAACAAAACTGAAAAGAAACATAAAATGTGTTGCCAAATAAGTTTTTGTTATGTTTCCAACAGTGTCCATATATTGGATAAATAACCATGATGTAATAATAAGAATTTTGGTCTTTTCAAGCATGAAAGTAAAACCACCCCCAATGAGGAAGTTAAAAAATATTAACTATTTGTCACAAACAAACTTTTTTCATTTCCAAATACTGTTTACAGTGAATGATTCTGTTTCTTGCAGGACAATAATATTTCTATGAACATTTTATTTCATTTAAACATTTTCATTATCTTTCAACAGTTAGTGAATGCACAATTTCTTCTTTTGGGTATTTGAACCCTTTGTTGTGGTGTAATGGCTATAGACTTGGAATGAGAAATTGGAGGGCTGAGTTCAAATTCCTGTTGAATTCATTTCATTCACTTATGCCCAAATACCCTTAGGAAAGGTATGAATCCACCTCTTTTCCCTCCAGTTATGGGTTGAATAGTAGGACAGATGCCAAGCATGTATCATGTATGGCAATTAACTGACTGGTAGACACATTTACAAAAAGAAGCCATTACATTTGAATTTTCACTTTTTAATTGAATTATAATTTCTTACAGGGTTCATAGCCAACATGGAAAAACAGAAGTCAGCAGAGAATTGAAAAAATAGTTACTTTTTAAAATAAAAATTAGAGAATTATCGGAGTTTTGGTTTAATGTCAGGGAAGATCAAGGATTTTTTTAATGCCACTTGACACACATGACATGTTTAGAAAATACTTTTCAGAAATTTGTTTGAAAACAGATTCTAAATGTTATTTATGTGATATGTATTTCTTTTCTAGGATTATTAGAATTTGAATTTTTTTTCCATCCATTCATCATTTTAGCTGTTCTTTGGGGCAGCTCGCGGTGGTCCAATGCAAAACATACCCAGGTGCCGACTGCGGAAGTGACCACGTCCCAGTCATCTGCAAACTAAGGGTGAAACTCCGAAGACTGAAGAAGCCCAGCACATCACCAAGGCTACAATACGACATGCTAGAGAATGACCTCACCCTGCAGAAAGAATACAATAACAGTGTGAGAAAGAAATATGAAGAACATATTGGAAAAGGGCACTCAAAATGGGAGTCACTAAAAGAAGCATTGGTGACCTCAGCAAACAACATAGCCCCAAACGAAATTAGACGCAAAAGAAAAAACAAGTGAATGACCAAAGAGATCCTCCACATGATGCAAAGGAGACAAAAAATAATTCCAAAACAAGAAACTCCACAGGGAGATAAGGAACAAATGCAAACAAGCCAAAAAGGAATGGCTCAACAACAAATGCAAAAAAGTAGAGAGACTGAGCAGGACCAACAAAGAGATAAGAGAACTAACAGGACAAAAAACCTGCTCCTCAACAGGATGCATAAAATCCAAGGATGGAACAATCATATTAGAGAAAGAGGAAATACTCCAGCGATGGGAAGAATATATAAAGGATCTTTTTGCGACAAGTGAGAACAACCGAGAATACACAAGGAGATGGATGGACCGGAAATACTAAAATCCGAAGTGGAAGCTGCAATGTCAAAAATGAACAAAAACAAAGCAGCTGGTCCAGACAGCATAGTGATAGACCTGTTGACAGCTTTAGAAGAATATGGCATAGAAAAAATTACTGACATAATAAACAAAATTTATAGCAGTGGAATAATACCAGACGACCTATGCAAGTCGATATTTATAGCACTGCTGAAGAAACCAGGCGCAAACGAGTGTGAACTACATAAAACTATCAGCTTAATGAGCCACATTACCAAACTGATGGTCAGAATCCTGATGAATAGAGCAAGAAGCAAAATCAGGCCAGAAATAGGGCAGGAACAGTGCAGGTTCGTCAAAGACACAGGAACAAGGAACACCATATTCATGATTAGGATGCTCTCTGAAAAGGCAATACAAATGAAGAAAGATTTGTACTTATGTTTCATTGACTATGCAAAGGCATTCAACAAGATACGACACAAAGAACTGATGGAGATGCTTGGCAGCCTCGACATTTTCAGCAAAGTCATAAAAGTAATCAAGAATCTCTACTGGCAGCAAACGGCCTGCATACGGACAGGCAACGATCTCAGTAGATTTACAAAGATAGAAAGAGGCGTAAGACAAGGATGTGTCTTTTCACTGGATTTGTTCAACCTGTACAGCAAGAATATCTTGAGGACCTTAGATGACAAGCCAGGATTTGTTGTTGGAGGACACAACTTGAACAACATAAAGTACACGTAGATGATACAGTGCTGATCATGGACACGGAAAGTAAACTACAAGACCTCATACAGAAGGTAGTGGTGGAGAGCGACAAAAAAGGACTACAAATAAACTTTGAAAAAACTGAGTGCATGGTCATCAGCAAAAGGTACAACCCAAAATGCCAAATAAATGTGGGAGATACCAGAATTTAAATACCAGTACAAAAATTTAAATACCTAGGAAGTGTCCTAACTGAAGATGGAAAGTGTGACACGGAGATCCGAAGGTGAATTGGCATGGCAAAGGACACATTCCAGAAGCCGAGCAAAATACTAACACACAGGAAAATCTCACTGGAAACAAAGAAAAGAGTGCTGGACTGCTATGTGATGTCAGTTCTTCAATACGGCAGCGAATGCTGGACAATATCATCAAAAATGAGGACAACACTGGAAGCAGCGGAAATGTGGTTCTACAGAAGGATGCTACGGGTATCATGGACTGAGCATGCAAGCAACGATGAGGTGTTGGAAAGAATGGCAACAAAGAGGAAATTGATACTGAGCATCAGGAAGAGACAACTGAAGTTCCTGGGACACGCAATGAGGAAGGAGAGCCTGGAGAACCTGATACTGACTGGCCAGATAGAAGGAAAGAGAGACAGAGGAAGGCAGCAGATAACATATTTGCAGGGCCTGATCAGGCGGTTGACGGAATGGGGGTTGACAGGAGTAACGGGAACAAACATACTAGGAGCCACAAGGAATAGGGAGACATGGAGAACCATGATCGCCTACATCCTGAAAGGGCAGGGCACATAGAAGAAGATATGCTGCCTATCTATGATGTGATATTCTGGAATTTTTAAGGAAAATCACAGAATTATCAGGGAATTTTATTCAGTGATTAAGTTAGAAGTTTCTGAGTTTCGTGTATTTTTGCTCAGTGAAATTTTGAAATCATTCAAATTGATTTATATATCTTGTGTCTGTAATTACTCCCCAGCCTTCAATGGCTTTTTTGATGGACATTAAGAACCTAAATGAAGCATTTCATATTCCTACCCATCCCCACCACCACTAGCATTCTTTAATTTATTCGGATACTTTTTCTTTTATGTTAAGTTATTCTAACCTGAAAACATTTAAGGTTGGTTTTACTTGGCATATTGTTGTTAAATGATTATTTTTTGACTTATCTTAAGCACAACGGAAAATATCTGCACTGAGAAAACATGATGTGATCGGGGAAAAATGAACTTGATTTTCATATTCAGCATAAAAATAGCCTGGAAACATGAGCTCACTGCTCAACAACATTTGGATTGAAAAAAATGTCAGCCAATGTTATTCTTGACTGAATATTTAAATAATATTAGATGCCATTAAAGCTTTTTGAGTGTATTGGTAAATTTGAATAATTGTCTTTATTTATGTATGCTCTATAGAAATAAATAACTTTAACATATATAAAATGATTACTGAATGTTTAGGAAAATGATTGAATACTGAGCATGAGTAGGGAAGAAGTGGAAAAAGTTAGAGTAACAATAAAAATATATAACAATCAGTAAGTATGAACAAAAGGCAAACTCAAGAATTGTACAACAGTTTTTCAGTGTACCAAAATTTTTTTCTCTATTTTTATTAACATTTTTCTTTTAAATTTAATTGTAAAGAAAATTTTGTTGTTCTGAAAATATTGAAACATTATAAAAACAAGCAATGTATATGTAGCCTTCCATGCATAAATGTAGGGACATCAATAAGTCTACAGCCTAATAAAAAAGCATTTATTTTGCACAACAAATATTTATTTTTAAACATAATAAAAGTCCCAAGTAGGCATCTACACAGATGACACCACAATATACTCCCGCATCAGTAAGAAACCTGGCATGGTGGACAGACATAATCTTGCTGCTGACCTTGAATGGGATCTACACTCTGTGGTGAACTGGGGCAAGAAGTGGCTTGTCAATTTCAACGCGTCTAAGACCAAGCTGTTGTCTGTCAACCATCACAGGCAACCTCTCCTGCCTCCCATAAGCATGGACCAAGCGATTCTCTCTGAGTGCAATACACTGCGCCTCCTCGGCCTTACCCTCTCTTCTGATCTCAAATGGAACTGCTACATTGAATCCATAGCTAAATCCACTGCTAAGAAGTTTGGGTCACTGTGTCAATCCAGGTTTTTTCCACCTGAATCCACCCTGCATATATACAAGTCTACCATTCAACCGTGCATGGAGTACTGCTGCCATTTATGGTCAGGTGCCCCTGCCATTGACCTCAGTGTTCTTGACAGGCTCCAAAGGAGAGTCAGTAATGTGATAGGTGCTGACTTGGCGGCTCGAATTCAGCCACTTCCCCACCAACGAAATGTGGTCTCCCTTTGTCTGTTCTATAAGTACTTTCATGGCTTCTGCTCAAACTCAAGTCACTGGTGCCTCCTCAACAGGTGTTTGCTCGTGCAACCAGACTGGCAACTGGGTCCCACCCTTTCACTGTTAGGTTAGCCAAATGCAAACGACAATTCTACTCCTGCAGCGTCTTTTCTTGCACTTCCTGCCTGTGGAACTCGCTCCCTTATTCTTGCTTTCCTGATGGCTACAACCTCCAGAAGTTTAAATGCAATGTCAATACTCACCTACTAACCACTTGACTCTAGCCCTTCCCCCACCCCGTATATCCCTCCCTTTCTCACCTGCATTCTCATCTTTCTATTGCTCTTTTCTAATTGGTTTGTACTCCTCTTCTCTCTTTTCTAATTAATTTTCTTTCAGTTATGTAGCCCCTCGCACATCAGTGGCATTTCCGCCTTGCTCAGGGTGAAATGATTAAAAAAAAAAAAAAAACTTTGTTAGTGCACTTAATTCAGTAGTGAATATGAGTCCTGTTGATTAAATCTTACATATTGAAAATTTCAGTTCAAAATTCAGGTAATAACTGTCATGATAGAACCTTATTGTTTAATTTTCATTACTAAACACTCATAGGTATATCAGTAAGTTCATAGCTTAATGATGAAAAGGCATTTTATAGAAAAAATATTAATATACCTAAAGAAAAAAAAGCAATTATTTCGCACAATTTTTTTAACATTATTCCTTTCCTTGTCCATGCACTTAATCTAACACTAATAATGATTCTCTAGTAATATATCCTCCAAATGTCATTTTGCCTGATCTTGTCAACAAACTTAATATCGCACTCACAATATATTTTACTTTTGAATCTTTACTCTTCCTATATATCATGCCGCATGGAAGTAATAATGAACTTCAATTTGAGGCTTACAGAAAATCTACTTACAAGAATGTTTCACTTGGTAAAGGGGAAAAGAGATATCACTCAACTTCCCACCTTGCAGAAAGGATGCAAGAGGAGTTGCAGTAAAAGGGGAAGAGTTAGATGAGGGGGTAATGGGTCTTGGGAATCCTGCAGCCAATAGTCCAACTCCCCCTCCTTATCAATTATTATTCTCATCACTGTAACAAGATTAAATCTAGAATAATTACAGAATTTCATTTAAGACTACAAAGGATCTGCTGCTCCTAATACTTATCTAAAAATGAAATATACATAGAAAACACTTTTCAAAACCTCCAATATCCTTATTTCTACAGTGTTAAGAGAAAGGCATGCAAAAAATGATAACATT
The DNA here is from genome assembly GCA_037127315.1 of Ascarosepion bandense. Lineage (NCBI taxonomy): Eukaryota > Metazoa > Mollusca > Cephalopoda > Sepiida > Sepiidae > Ascarosepion > Ascarosepion bandense. Next base: position 3,767,039 of record JBBBDQ010000417.1, read on the forward strand.
ATTGACAATAATGACAATAAACTCTATAAAAACAAACACATGATACTAACTGCATAACATTCATTATCCAAAACTATCCAATTTTGACATCAAAGTAAAGGGTTACTGTGTGGTGTTGTATTAACATATGTGTGAAGTTCTTGGGGCTATGCAGTAAAGGTAACAGCTAATTTTGGATTTACAGAGATTAAGATTTAATTAGTGAATAGAATTTCTGAATTCAGGTGTAAATGTTAGAAGTATAGAGTTGAAGTAGAATTTAGAAGAAATTAGAAACCCAATTTTAAACAAGAAACAAGGGATAAACCTCTACTCTTGTTCAAATAACCAGGTATGAGAATGAACTGGGTGATAGGCAAGCCTATCTACTCCTACTGGGAGAGAAAAAAAATTATTGAATAAAATTTCAGATTTTAGGCAGGAGTGTAAGAAGTACAGACTTGATGGAACCAGAAAGCCAAGGATAAACTTCTTCTGTTCAAAAAACTGTAGAGGATTATGAACTGGATAGGCAAACCTGTGTACTGTATTAAGGGAAGCAAAAAAAAAAACTGTGGAAGGATAAAAAAAAAATCAGAGTTCAGGCAGGGATGTTAGAAGAATAAAGTTGAAGTAGACTTTAGAAGAAACTAGAAACCCAACACTAAGTCGGGAACAAGAGTTAAACCTTTATGCTAGTTCAAAAGACTGGAAAGGAATGTAAACCAGATAACAGGCAAGACTAACTACTCTTATTAGGAGAGTAAAAAATAATAATTACAAAATAAATTCTCAGAGTTCAGGCAGAACATCAGAAATACAGAGTTGAAAGAATCAGAGACCCAATCTTAAACAAAAAAGAAGGGATAAATCTCTATTCCTATTCAAAAATTGAACTGGGTGATAGGTATGCTTTTTTACTCACATAGGGAAGGAGCAAAAAATAATTAGTGAGTAAAATTTCATATTTCAGGCAGTATAATCTAGAAAAATAGATTTGAATTAGACACTTGAACCTACTCACTCCTTCTGAGGAAGGGAGAAAAGAAAAATAATAAATAGGCAATTAAATTTCTTGTGTTCAGGTAAAGGTTCCAGAAACATAGAGCCAAAGCAGATCCCAGAATGAACTTGAAGAACAATCCCAAGCAGGAAAAAGCAAATAAATAGTAACTAAAATTAAAAAATGTTAAAAAAATTCATAACCTCATGCTATTTAAAAATATATAACAGATTAATCTCAAACTAAAATAATTTAAAAATTAATTTGCATGAAAAATTTTAAGGAACTTTTTTACTGACTTTTATTTATTAAATTAAATTATGTCACTTAGCATCCTCCATAACTTACCTAGACTTTTCAGTTAACCTACCTGATAAATATTTGAGGGTTTCTTAAATCTAAAAATTTTGAAAAAATAACATTTTCGCTTTTATATGTAAATCAGTCATTTAAGTGCCATATGTGATACATGCTTGGGTGATCATGTCTCTTTCGCCCAAGATTATCGAGAAGATTATCCCACAGTAGGTTGCCATTGCTTTCTGTGATAGACTGGTTGCCAACCAAGGCTACAGAACCCAATCTGTCCTGTTATTTAACCCATAACTGGAAAGAATAGATGGATTAATATCTTTCCCAAGGGTATTTGTGCGTAAGTGAATGTGATGAATTCTGCTGGAATTTGAACTCAGCTCCTCGATTTCTCATTCCGAGCCGATATCCAATGCACCACAATACACATCCTATATGTAAATACTTGTTACAAAATAAAATTTTTGCATTTGCCTTGTTAAAGTTTCTTGGAGGATAAAATGTGTTGACTAAAATAAATTTTCCTTTTGTTTTTATTCATACTGTCCTTTTACAAATATATTCTACCTGAAATTTCACACACACACGTGTGTGTGAGTATATCAAAAGATTAAATAAAGAAAAGAACCAAACCATGTTTCTAATTTAAATACTGAAAAAAATATATCCTTTTTTTTTCTCCAACCTAGTAATGTAGAACTAGATGAATTTAAAATCAGTATGACCTATCAGCAGTGTATAATAACTTGGATGGGAGATTTGAACTGCATCTCAAGTATAACTATTCAGAATAGAAAGTACAATGTGCATTTTGATGGTATGCTTATAATTTTGGATGGCCCAAAATTCATCCACCTGCCATATTATTCTGTAGATCTGAAAATAATGTGGGTTATTACTCAATTTATCTTGATGGAAGCTTCTGGAGTTCAAATACTGTATAGCCAGAATTAACAAATTGATATCACACTAAATGAAGATATTTTCAATGACAAGGTTAATATACAAGCAAAAGTTTCTGTAAATTTATTGCAATTTGTATTCAAAAAATGATTATCTTGTATTTAGAGTTCAAGAACTATAAATCTATTTATTCAATACAAACTTCCATCTGTTAAAAAGATGATGACTTTTATTGAGAACGAAAGTACTTTGTAGTTGTAATGAAGAGTTATATTCAAATTATAAAATCTTGGATATTTAAAATATATAGAGTACATATATTTTAAAAATTTTTTAAGATAATTTACTTTTATAGTGAAACCAATCAAATGTAAGTTCAACTTCTACTCTACAGCTTCTTTTCTCACACTTCTTGCCCGTGGAACTCCCTTCCATATACTTGCTTCCCTGACAGCTACAATCTCCAAGAATTTAAATGCAATGTCAATTGCCATGTCTTATCTCCTTGACTAATATCCTTTCCCTGACAACCCTTGTATCATATTTTTCTTACTTTCCACTCTACTCTCATGCAGTTCTCTTCACAACAATGTTCTCATCCTTCTCTTACCCATTCTCTGACACCCACTGTAACTTGTTCCTCTTTCTCCCCACTCTCCTCTTATGTAACCCTCTGCTTATCACTGGCAGTACTGCCTTGGTTGGGGTGAAATAATTATTTTTTAAAAAATGAGATATTTTTGACAAAATATCCCCACTTCAAAATTTTGCAAGGTTACAGAATAACATAAAACTTTATTAATTTCCATGAAAATTTAATTTTAATTTGAAATTGCACTTAAGCTTATTGGTCTAGTAAAGTATATGATAAATAACAATTAAGTGCATTATATTTGCTATAACAGTTTGGCATCTCCAAATCAAAGTTCCAAAAAGGTTGTGTAGACTTTTATAACTAAATATTTAATAAAATCATTGATATTTTTTGTTTATTTTTGCTTAGATTCTCATAAAATTTGAAGTAGCAAAAACATTAAGTAACATGTTATACATTTTAATTTTCAGATTATTTAAATTATTTAATTAATAATTCATGATTTCAATCTATTCGTGTTATTTATAATAATGTCATAGAAATAGCTACTTCTTTATTTTTATAGACTTAAAACCCATTCTCTAAAAAAAAAAAAATTATCAATTACACAGTCTAATCTCCCCTTGGTAATGAGATATTCTGTTGTTATGGTAACCTATTTCAATAAACAAACATGCATTGTTATTATAAGAACAGTAATGAGAATATTGCTATTTTGTTTTCTTAGTTTTTTATTTTTTTTAATTACTTTTAAGGATTTAAAAAGCAGAATTTTTCATAACACATGAAAATAAAGTTAATTGTACACATAAAAATCCTAAATTATTAATGCAGGAAATATGGCCAATATAGTTGCAAAATTGCTTAAATACTGTCATTAAATTTTTTAATAAAAATAGCACAGGCTTCAATGTTTTTATATCTGAAAGCTGTAAGGTTTGTGACAGTTGTTTGCTTCTTTTAATAAAAATTCTTTTTAAAATAAATTTAGATTTTTCAATATTGTATATATTATTAAATATGTGAAAATTTATTTTTCATTTTTACTGATTCAAGGACTTTGTGGTCGATACAATCATAACAGCAACCATGAATTTATTTCAACTGCTGGTTATTTAAAGAGAAACTCTGCACAGATTCTCAGCGATCCTCAGGACATTGAATCTCATCCATATTCAGCATTCTCTTTTGTAAGTTGCTAAATTAGTGATTTAAAATGTTAAATTAAATCATTTCTGTTTAGATTTTTTCAACAGATTTATAAATTTCTACAACTGCATTAAAAGTGAGTAAAACTTTTATAAGTTATAAACAGTAAATGGGACATTTTCCAGTAATCACTAACCTTAACATTGAACAATACACAGCTAAATAAAATCAAATGAAATGAAGTATACCAATCTTCCAATTATTTTTATTGTTTTGAGTCAGATTTGTTCTTTTACCTCTAAAATTACCAAATACATAGCAATCAACAAAGGTGTCCTTCTAAGGGTTACTTCTCAGACAAACCCTCTTTTTACTTTATTTAAATGATCTGCCTAAGAGTATTCTCCAATTATTTGGTACATGGATGCATCTCCAAAACCCTGGATGACCAGAGTTTGGCAGCTGATCTCTCCTTTGACCTAACTCTAATATCTCAGTGGGGAAAAAACTAGCTGGTTACATTCAGTATCTCAAAAATCAAACTGGTCACATTCTATCATTGTCAATTTGAAGTAAGACTGTTCCCTCATGGAGGCCTCATTCCTTCAGCACCAATTCAGTGGAGCTCAAACATACAATCCATTGCAAAAGATGCTGGAAAAATGGTCAGTATCCTGTAGTGCTCCAGTAAGTATCTGACACCTTATACTATCCTCTATTTTTACAAAAGCCTGATCAGGCCTAAAATGGAGTACTGCTGCTATATATTGGCAAAAGCTGTCTATTCATCATTTTACAGCCTTGATAGTCCTAAAGCATATCCATATCCTTGTAGGTAACAAATTATTTTTCACCTTTAAGATGCCTTCTCACAGATGAAACATTGCTAGCTTCTCACTAATGTATTTCTATTTTCATAGAAAGTTTTTTTTTTTTAATTGGTACCACCCTATTCAAGGTAGTAAAGCCACTTAGACACAAAGAGTTACAGGGTGTGGAAGAATTTGGAAGAAGAACATTAATAATATGCAGAAAGAAAAACACAATCAGGAGAGTAGACAATGATTTACATTACATTTAAATTTTTGCAGATTAAAGTTGGCTGGAAAGCCTGGAGGGGGTACACAAGTGAGAAGTGCAAGAAAAAAATAAAAAACTATTAGCATAGAACTTATGGCTATATCTAACCAGAAAGAGTAAATGGTTGTGTCATCAGTGTAGATAGCAAGTTGAGACCTGATGTCATCAGGAAGGTCATTTATGAAAATCAAAAACAATGTAGGACCAACGATAGAGCCTTGAGGGACATCTGTGTTAGTATGAAAGGATCTAGATAAGTGGTCATTCAGGATAACTTTTATTTCACTATTTCATAGGAAAGATCTGTAATCTAAACCTTGTCAATGGCCTTTGAGATGTCCAATGCTACAGCCTGAGCTTCATCATTTTTGTCTAGAGCATGGTACACTCTTTTCGCAATTACCACTACTACATCAGCAGTTGACTTAAAGAAATGAATACCATATTGGTTGTCTGACAATAGGCCCTGTGATGAGGGATGAACCAATTTAGCATTGATTAGTGCCTCTAGGAGTTTCCCAAAAATAGGTAGAAGGCAAATAGGCTAATAGTTGGAAGGGTTGGATGGCTCACCAGAGTTTTTAAAAGCTAGAACAACACTAGGTGGGAAAGCAGGAAGCAATAACACATTTATTATACAGTTTAGAGAGAACAGAAGTCAGTTTTGGAGAACATTTAATGATTATTGCAAGGATACTGTCAGGTTCACATTCTTTTTGGTGATCTAGGCTAGAGAAGATAATAGAAACCATAGAAGGGTTTATATATATATATATCACTCAGTAGAGACTCAGTTCTAGGAGGGAAGTTAGGCAGTGGTTTTCTGGATGAGCGAAGAGTAAAGTTTAAGGAGAATTTATGGGCAAAGGCATTCAACTTTATCACCAGAGGATGATAACATTTCAACTTGATTGAAGTGAGTGGGAGGATAGAGACCCTGCACTTGTTTAATACCGTATTACAGAGCCACTAACAATCATGAGAGCCAAATTTGTTAGAAGCTATGTAGTACCTCTTTCTCTTAGCAAAAAATGACTTTGTTCCTTTGAGGACTGCACTTACATTTATTGCAAGCAACAATGAATAGGCATCTGTTGTAACAAGAGCTGTCATGATTGTATAGCTGAAAATAGTGGTTCCTGTGTGCTATAGTGGCTGAGCATGATAGTGTGAACCATGGAGAGGATTGAAGTTTCACCTGTTATTTCTGAGAAGGGATGAAAGCATCCATGCTGGCTTTAACCCAAGAAGAAACCTCAGTATTGGGAGGTTGAAGATGTTGGTCTATGGAGTATCACAGGGAAAATCATGGAATAAATCTCAATCAGCATTCTTATAATGGAAAGAGGTTTTATGGATAGGCCATTCTTGTTTAATAGATGAATAGAATGAAATATCAATAGCCCCCATAGAGTGGTCAGAATTGCCTGTAGAGAAACTGTTGTTCGGTTCATTAGGGAAGACCACAATTTGGGTAAGGGATTGGGCAATAGAAAAATTTACTGTCTGAATACCTGCAAAATCAGTACCTTTTAGAATGTTTCATCAACATGTCATCGTAGGCATTAAAGTCACCAAAAAGATAGCCATGCACAGATGGATGGAAAGAGAGTATTTTTGTCTTTGACCAATAAATAAGTCATCCACAAACAAATGCCAAATTTCAAATAATATATATATATATGCATGCATGCATGCATGGACATACAATTTAATGAAACAAATTCAAGACCAGATTAGATAGTTCTGATGTTTTCTACTCTAAAAAATTGGGAAAGGAAAGCATAGTTCCATCTTGATACTTCAAAAAGTTTGATAATTAATAGCAGTTGAGAGAGCAAAGCACATAAAAAAGAATAAAATTAAAAGAATAAATATTTGAACATGAAAAGATGGCCCAAGGCACTATAACTTACAAAGTCTTTAAATTTGACTTTTCCATGAATGGGAAGGATGTCTTACTTTCAGTGATGACTTCACAAAAGTGCTCAAATACACTACATTCCTTAGTACCACAAGTTCTAACATTCACAGCTAAAACCCACAATGCTTTACACATTGTAATGAACAACTTTTATTCTCTTCATATTCCATCTGTGAGATGTAGGTTCCACTCGAACATCTTTTTCTTTGTGAACAGCTGCTCTGTGGAACCAACTCCCAAAGAATTTTTTTTGATTACCACAATTTTCACCTGTTCAAGTCTAGGATTAACCATTATTTTCCCCACATATTCATATATGCTGCTGTAATATAACAATCCCGCCCCAAGTGAGGAAGCGGGGGCGTTTTCCGGCCGTTGAAAGGAACGGATGGTTGTTTGACCTTATTTCCGGCAGTAGCGGAAATGGCTACAAGAGGCAGACAGAACAGGTGTCTCTGAGAATTACGTAGGCGTCGCGTGATCAAGGCAAAGCCGGAAGAAACAAGTCCCGGTTTTGGAAGATATATAAAGACTGCGAAAACACGGATTCGACAGACGAGTCTGGGCAGTCTAGTCAGAAGAAGTGAGAGCAGAACCACAGAACACGAAGGAAGGCAGTTCACAGCTGCCCCCAATAGCATGCTGCTATTGTGGGGGTACGCAACCCGTCAACCCTTAGAAGAGCGCTCCCTCAACTCTCTGTACCCTAGGCTACACGGTTCATCGTCATCAATAAAAATATAACTCATATTTTTATATATATGCGTGTTTGTTGTTTGTCGTAATATAACAAACATCATTTGGTGCCTAAGTGACTTGGTTTTGAAACAACAAAACAGATTGATACGAACATTATTGGGTTTACCACGGCAACAGAATTACTGCCACCAGAAAAAAAGAAGACGAAAATATCTAGCAGCCGCGACTATAGACATCAACGAAAGGTGAGTGACTCATTGATTTTGTGTGTGTGTGTTCTCTGCTCGTGTTTATAATAAGTCCAGTTAGAAAAAAAAATGCATACTTTTGCCATTGAGAAAAATGGATTGTTCGGTAGAGAGATAGGGGGTCAGGAATATATGTAGGGAACGCCGGTGAAGTAGAGAGAGTATTATGCTTAGCGCGTAGGTTTGGGGTTGCGGGGGTGTTAAAGTTGACGGGGAGGAAGAAAGTTGAAATATTTGCCTGTCTGTAGGTGTGGGGCATCTGAGTTAATGATTTATTTTTGTTGTTAATATTTTACCATATATGTGAAGTGAGTTTAAGTGGATAATTGGATTAACTTGTTGATAACAATGTTTTATTTGGTTTGTGCAAGAAAATAGTTAATATTTCGTAGAATAAATATTTAATGAAATAATTTTGGTTTGTGTCTTAATTTTACTTAAAAAGCGGCATGAACTTTCCAGACAACCCAATAAAAATATTGACGAACAACTATTCTCAATGTGATTATGAAGGTCAGTTTTATGGTTGAAATAGTTGAGTTTTTCTGACCAGTACTCGAGCCGAATTAAAAAAAAAAAACAATCGATGTTCTACGTACACAAACTTTCCCCAATTGGAGTATTAGCGTAAAATGACCCTCTTCATTTTCTCCATTTGGCCTTGTATTGCATGAACTAAATCAAAATTGGTAAACATTAACAAATTATAAATGTAGCTGAATGCTACCACAATAGAAAAATCAGAGAAACGAAAGGGTTCTTTAATTTTGATCTCGTCAACAGAATTTGTTCGTAAACGTCAATTTGTAATCTTTACACAGATATTGTCAAAATTTAAAAATGTTTGTGTTTTGCGTGACATTTCTACAGCATAGAAATGACTTAAATGTTATCGACAGTTTTAAAGTGTAATTTTAATTATGCAGTTAACAACAGCCAACAAAATCGCCAATTATAAATATATCTCAACATCGTTGCTTGAAAACAACTGCATTGTTTGGTTATTTCTTTGCGAATACACCGATTATATATATTCTTAAAACATTCACCCGCGTCTCAGTGTTTCGCGATATGAGTCAGATATTGAAAAGATATTTTGTTATCAATATGGTGGAATCGGATTATTTGGGGAGATTTGGGAAAATTAAATTAAAATCTAAAACTTATTTTTATTTACGTAAAAGTACTTCACTTTTATGCTTTTGTGCAGGTTCCCATCAATTCAACATCCTCTGTGAATTTTCATTTATGTGACTTGGGAAATATCTTTTGAAGATATATTAATTTCTGAAAACTAGTAAATACCTTGGAACAGGTAGATATGGAAAGATTTAGTGAGGGATATGAACAACCCCCGAAGAAGTTGACGATAGGAATCATTGCTGGCGTGGTCGGCGTAATAATAATCCTGGGAATAATAGCCAGGAAGCGGATTTTTAAGTGTAAAAGAAGCAACAGTGCTTCGGAAAAGGAAATTGAGTTATCCGCTGTGAATAGTACTCCGGGGTCAACGGGCGTTCAACACTCTGCGTTAAACAGAGAGATGTCAACAAATCAGATATGCTTGGTTTCGAATCCAGAGGAAGTAGTTCAGGGAATGGAAAGCATTGTACAAACTAAGGAACTACGAGTTACGGGTCCTTTTTTTTTTAGACTAAATTAATATCCTCCACAAGTAAATTGCATGCGGATTAACGTTGGAATCAGGGTAATTTTCTTCATTTTCTATTGAACATTTCTCGGTCAGACTATGAATGTTATGTACGGCAGATAATGGCCATTTTTTTCTGTGTTCAAACATAGTATGTTTGAAATTAAATTGAATTAAATGAGGTTACGTGGTAACAATAAACTCAAGCAGAGACACGCATGGTGTTGGTCAAAGGTCATTTACTCGATGTTAGTTTAGAAACTTGGGCGCGGTTACCGCCTATAATCATGTGGATTATGCATCGAAGAGTCTACGCTTATGGACAGAGTCGAGAAAGAAAATGAACATTTTTAAGAACTTTGCCCAATTCTGTGAAAATGGATATTAAAAAGAACAATGAAACATCGAGCTGGTAGAACAATTTTCAAGATGGACACGAACATTGTTGAGTTGCCGATGTAGGCTCCCCTTTTTTTGTTGTTGTTGTTTTGTTTGTTTCGACACATGTTTTATACAATTGTAGGGCTTGTGTGGCATGGGGAGGAGAGTGAGGATGTTGCACTTAAAATGTTCTTAGGTGAACATTTTGGAAAATGGGTGGGCGAGGAATGTAATATAACAATCCCGCCCCACCCGAGGAAGTGAGGAAGCGGGGGCGTTTTCCGGCCGTTGAAAGGAACGGATGGTTGTTTGACCTTATTTCCGGCAGTAGCGGAAATGGCTACAAGAGGCAGACAGAACAGGTGTCTCTGAGAATTACGTAGGCGTCGCGTGATCAAGGCAAAGCCGGAAGAAACAAGTCCCGGTTTTGGAAGATATATAAAGACTGCGAAAACACGGATTCGACAGTCAGTCTCGACAGACGAGTCTGGGCAGTCTAGTCAGAAGAAGTGAGAGCAGAACCACAGAACACGAAGGAAGGCAGTTCACAGCTGCCCCCAATAGCATGCTGCTATTGTGGGGTACGCAACCCGTCAACCCTTGGAAGAGCGCTCACTCAACTCTCTGTACCCTAGGCTACACGGTTCATCCTCATCAATAAAAATATAACTCATATTTTTATATATATGCGTGTTTGTTGTTTGTCGTAATATAACACTGCACTTCTTATTCTGTAATCCTTTACTTGGTACAGGGTGAACATCACTTTAAAAAAAATGTAAAAGACAGTTTTTATGATATTGTGACTCCCTTTAATTTTGAAAGTAAATAAACTGTTTTTTATTTTTATTAGAAGTAGCAATGAAAATCATTATTAATTTTGAATATTTACTTTCATGTGAATTTTCTTTGTTTTATTGTAAAAGGCCATCAATTTAGAGCAGTGACTAGACTAATAATAGGTGACAATACTTCATATACTCATAATAAAAAGTTCAGTTCAAGTGTAAATAAATACATGTCAAGAATTAATGATAATGTTTAACAATGCTTCTTTTAATAAAATAAATGAGGATGAAAGTAAATGGGGAAAATATGATATATGAATTTCTACATTAGGCAAAGTAGAAAAGATTTTGTAACAAGTTTCATCCCTTAAGACCTCATCAGACTAAGGTACTATTTTTGCTGATGAACTTATATGTGTAGGAAGAGAAGAGGGAATATAAAAACACAAACATTGGTTATAATTATGCACTGACAGGAAACACTGACAATGTTAGAATAATTAAATTTTACACAATTTAAATTTTTTTCCCTTCATATGTGTCTGGGCAAGTAGTCTTGTGAATTTAATATGCTTTTGTTTTTGTCTTTATCACTATTAAGTATCCCAAAATGTGATATTAGAAAATCTGCCAAGAAAGGTGAAATGTTGTAAGAACCTGGGCACATGTTTATTGTGGATGATCCAGTATTTAAAGGACTTTCAACAAATTGTTTTCACTTTTAATTGAAGCAGCTCTCTCTCTCTCTAACACACTGCTTATTTACTGGTAGCCGACATAAACTGGAAAAATCAGAGCAAATTTGGTATGACTTTAGAAATTTTCTCAACTTTCAGTGGCCCGCACGTGGTAAGATTGAATTTTCTGCTAATTTATTCTACCATATTTGTTTTTATTCATTTAATTTGGGGACTAAATTCTACTAAATTGTTGGTTTAAAGGCCGTTTTGATTTTATACTAAGTTGAAACTTAGTAAAAAAAAAACAAATTTATTTTATTTTCACGTCTATTGAACAGGTGAAGAGGCTCATCCCTTGTTTCCTGTTTAGGATGTGGTTTCCGGTTTTTCTCTTTTCCAATCTTTTCACTCTTACGTAGGCCCCTGCGCATCAGTGGCTTTTTTGCCTTGCTTGAGGTGATAAGATTAAAGATTGTCCTCTCTGTTTTTTTCACTCTCAGTAACCTCTGACATCCTAGTGGCTGTTATTCCCTTGCTTGGAGAGAAATGATTATTAAAAAGAAAAAAAAATGTAGGTATTCACTGTTTCCAACCTACTTCTTTTGCCTTCACTAAGTCCTGGGAATAATAAATTTTCTAAGCCCTAATTCCTCATTATGTGACTCGGAATTGTTAACTGTCTCTTTCTGATTGGAAGTATAGTTCCTTTGTTGTTCTTACTTTCCTTAAAACTTCCTTGTTGCTCACAGGTTCTGTCCATGTTATTCACAGCATTCATTACCACAGAGAAGATCAAATATTACATAGCAATTTAGTCCTATTTTCTTTGTTTTTAATGACATTTTCCTACCTCTTAATACTATCCTTAGTTTCTGAAAGACATCTTTTGCCATTTCTATACACCTTTGAATTTTTGTATCACATTTTCCATCATCTGTATAACACTAAGCAGATAATTAAATTTCTGTAGCTGCTTGATTTTCACATAATCAATACACAGTTGATATATTTATGAAATGTTATTTATTAATTTATATTTTCAATACGTATTTTTCATATTATCCTAAATAAATAATAATTATCATGAAACGTGTTATGAAAAAAGTGATTTACATTTCCCAAGAAGCCCTGCATTTAACTAATTCAAAGTTTGGTGACGGTAGACAATGTGAAAAAAATTTTTTTATCAAGATTTTACAACAATAATGATTCTAAAACTAATTTCAGTCATTTGTGAATACATGCTGAAAGTTTTATCAAAATCTGACAATTATTTAATTTTTGCAAGAATTCCCAAATTAATGTTTTTTACTGGCAAAAAAACAATGAGCTTCGTAAAAATCTTGTCAATCACTAAGGTGAGGTTATGGAAAGACTCTTATTGAAAATTTGCTCTTTTTTCTTAAAAATAACAAACATATTGCCGCTTAAAGTTTGTTTTTATTAATTTTAGGGCCTCTTAACATCATGGTAACAATACTGTCTTTTTCAAAGAATGAGTGGAGGTATTTAGAATAAATGTAGTTTTTATTTTGCAAAATGTTTACTTGCTCTGACGGTTTTGTTTCATAATTATTATTTTCATGTAAAAATTTATAAAGGAAAAAATAAACACCTCGAAAATGAAAAATCTTTAAAAATTCTTAATTGCAACTGTTATATACGCGAGCGATAGCTTTTGAAATATTCAATTAAATTAAAAAGAAAATCTATTTTTGGCTTGTTTATCGGGGTGAGCGCGAATGCAGACCCCACACTTAGAAATAGCGCACCCGAGTCGCCCACATTTGGGGCGATCGCAAAGGTCAACCCAACCGGAGTGCAATGGAAGGGCCTCGCTCTGGGAGAACGGCCTGGCTGATCACCGTTAACTCCTGTGCCAGGTAAGTATGTATTTACCCTTCTCCCCCACTTGAGAGAGATGTGACACAAGGTCTTTTTTAACGTGGGGAAACTGGGCGCGTACGCCCAGTTACTGGTCAAATATTACCTATCCACCGCAGTGGATAGGTTCAGAACTGGTCTAAACTGGTCTTAATTTGGTCATTCCCGACCCCAACCCGAAGGCCGGGGCCAGGTGAGTATGTATTCACCCTTCTCCCCCACTAGAGAGAGTTGCGACTCAAGGTCTTTTTTTTAACGTGGGGAACTGAGCGCGTACGCCCAGCTACTGGTCCAAATATTACCTATCCACCGCAGTGGATAGGTACAACCGGTCTAAACTGGTCTTCAAATGGTCTCAATTGGCCATTCCCACCTGGCCGAGGCCAGGTGAGTATCTACTGATCTTCGTATCTTCAGATCTTCAAATTTCTTAAGGGTCATTCCCCACCTGGCCGGGGCCGGGTGAGTATGTATTCACCCTTCTCCCCCACTAGAGAGAGTTGCGACTCAAGGTCTTTTTTTTAACGTGGGGAACTGAGCGCGTACGCCCAGCTACTGGTCCAAATATTACCTATCCACCGCAGTGGATAGGTACAACCGGTCTAAACTGGTCTTCAAATGGTCTCAATTGGCCATTCCCACCTGGCCGAGGCCAGGTGAGTATCTACTGATCTTCGTATCTTCAGATCTTCAAATTTCTTAAGGGTCATTCCCCACCTGGCCGGGGCCAGGTGAGTATGTATTCACCCTTCTCCCCCACTAGAGAGAGTTGCGACTCAAGGTCTTTTTTTTAACGTGGGGAACTGAGCGCGTACGCCCAGCTACTGGTCCAAATATTACCTATCCACCGCAGTGGATAGGTACAACCGGTCTCAATTGGCCATTCCCACCTGGCCGAGGCCAGGTGAGTATCTACTGATCTTCATATCTACAGATCTTCAAATTTCTTAAGGGTCATTCCCCACCTGGCCGAGGCCAGGTGCGTATGAATTTTTCGGAGAAGTTACTCGTCTTATGTACGTCGATTCCCACCTGGCCGAGGCCAGGTGAGTATCTACTGATCTTCATATCTACAGATCTTCAAATTTCTTAAGGGTCATTCCCCACCTGGCCGAGGCCAGGTGCGTATGAATTTTTCGGAGAAGTTACTCGTCTTATGTACGTCGAGAATGATGTCCCTGCCTCCAGTGGTTTTCCACAAGGAAAAGACGCTTCAACTAAATTGTCGCAGAAGAAAAATCAAGCTAAACTCCCTTTTCCCAATAGCTAAATTAATAACAAATCCGTTCACGTTTTTACCATTGACGGAAGCTATCATTTAATCAGTTAATTCCTTGCCATTTGGATTTTCGCACAAATTCAAAAGGTCAAGGTCTTTGAATCAAGAGGAACTAACTCGTTTAGAAATAGGTTCCATCGCAAAGAAAAGACCGATGTTTTAGTTTTGACAAATCATTTATTCGAAATTTTGCTTTAGAAAACGGAAAAAAATCATCGACACTCGTTTCTTTTCTCACTGAAATATTTTTGGAATTCCAAACGCAAATTTATGAACTCTGAAAGTAAAAGAGCCATAATTACGTCCCCTTTTACGACTTGAACAAAACATTTCATCTCAATTTCAGACATCCGTCATCAGGGAGACTAACAACAATTTTTCTAAGTGCATTCAGTCTCACTCTCCCTCTCAGTCTCTCTCTCTCAAGCGCCCCATTGAAAACTTGCACACTACTCTGTCAAAGGTTAAAGTTTTGCATTTAAAATGCAACAATGTAAACATTTTTCTTTCTGATGAAGAAAAAAAAGTAAATTTTTTATTTTTATTTGTTCCCCGAAGGCCTTTTTTTTTACCTCTTCAAATCTTTCCAAAACAATAAACATTAAACATCCTTATTTCCGTGCAAATGTAATGGCATATGCTAAAACTCAAATCGATAATTGTTTATTCAAGAAACCTACCTTAATTTTATCTTAACGACTCAAAAAAAAAAAAAAAAATCAAACTATATCTCACCTCTTACTATGGTTCTCATATCTGATTTAGTGCAGAATGACTTTAGGCGTAGGATTCTTATTTCGGCCTATTTACTTCCTCTGTGCAATTAGAACGTGATTTGTTTTTTTGTTTCGGAACTCAATTTCGGCTGAAATTTGCGTGTATGTAATTTAGGGTTAGTGTTATTGCGTTTTTTTGTTTTTTTTAACTTTCAAATAGATTTTAGGGTTAGGGTTATTGCGTGTTTTTTTTTTTGTTTTTTGTTTTTTGGTAATGAATTTAAGAAAGTTGCGTGTACTTAATTGGAGAAGAAAGTTAACTTTCAAATATATGTAAATTATTGGGTTAGGGTTAGGGTTTTTTTTGCCTGTAAATTTTTTTTTTTAAGAAAGTTAACTTTCAAATAGAAATTTAGGGTTAGGTTTATTGCGTGTTTTTTTTTTTTTCTTGATAATGAAGTTAAAAAAGTTGCGTGTACTTAATTTGAGAAAAAAATGAACTCTCAAATATATCTGAAAATAAGTGATAATTGGGTTAGGATTAGGGTTATTGCGTGTATTTTTTTTTTTCCTTTTCTTTGTGTTACTTATATATTTGAAGGTTAATTAAACTACACTCGCCACTTATTTTCATATATTTGAAAGTTTACTTTCTTAAAAAAAATTCTATACTTTTGTTGTGTTGCTTTGCTTTGGTATAATTAGAAGATAACACAAACTTGAATTAATGATGTTTATTTTTGGTATAAAACTTTAGCTTTTTACATCAAGTTACAACCTTTAAATTTTTGTGTGTGGATACAGGAGCAGACTAGGTAAATTCTCTTCGCTGTGGGATGCTAGTAGTAAACGAGCCTATCCCTTCTGGACTCTAGTGGTCAACTGACTAGCGTCTTCCCCTTTTTAAATTTCCTACACACAAGTACTGTCCTTAACTCCTACTTCTTACTCCTACTCCTACCAAAAGAAACGGTTCCTTATTTTGCCGCCTAATTTTGAATTCTTGGCGTCAGTGTGTCTATCTTTTTCTATTTTTAGAACACTCGCCATTTTATAAACCATAACACTTTCATATAATTGAAAGTTAACTTTCATCGTAAAAAATTAAGTAAAGCTACAATTATCACTTATTTTCATAAAAAAAAAGGAAAAAAACACGTAAATATATTTTCATACATTTAAAGGTTAAGTAAAACGACAGTTATCACTTGTTTTCATATATTTGAAAGTTAACTTTCTTCTGAAATTAAAAAAAATGGAAAAACACGCAAATACACGCAATGCATTTGAAGGTTAATTAAACTACACTTATTTTCATAAATTTGAAAGTTAACTTACTTTAAGAAATATCTATTTAAATGTTAACTATCTTAAAAAAAATTCTACAGCCCACGCAACTTTTAGTGGAAATTGAGTTCTGAAACAAAACAAATCACGTAGTAATTGCACAAAAGAAGTAAATAGGCCGAAAAATAGGCAAACTACGCGTGGAGTCATTCTTCACTGAATAACATTTTTCAAACGTGGTTACGGGGTGAGATAAACAGCGACAAGAAGTTCGATTTTTTTCTGGCCCTTAACATCAATAAAGGTACATTTCTTCAATAAACAATTATCGATTTGAGTTCAGCAAATACATTTGCATGGAAATAAGGATGTTTTGGAAAGATCTGAAGCGGTAAAGACCTTCGGGGAACAAATAAAAAATTTACCAAAAAAAAAAAAAAGGTCAATTTTTATTTCAATTCATAAACCTTTTCCACAAAGTCATTTCAGAACCACGGCGAATATCAATTTGTATTAATTTTTTTATTATATGCATTTATCCTCCTTCCTCAAAGGAAAGTGGAATTCAATAAACAAACTTAACTTGATGGTCTTTTTTATCTACTCTTTCGTTAGTTTTATTTTTTTACATTTCGTTTTTATTAAATTCTCTTTATATTCGTGTCAAACGTGGAAAACATTTCATATTTTTAATTTGTAAATTGTAGACACGCTTAGACAGACTTTCTTGAAATATTCATAACTAGAATTTCTTGCAACATGTTGAAATCCTTGCAGTATTTAATATTGTTCAAGTTGTGGTGATACCGACTGAGCAAAAGCGAGGGACCGGATGTTTGCTCTATACCGACCAAAAAGTCGCCGTTGCGCATCCGTGTTCGCGCAGATGTTCCGGTTGAAAAATAAAAATTAATCAAATATCAAATTTCCATTTCGCGAGCCTATGCAAATTTTATTTACCAGCCAATGGGAAGCCCAGAATCAAATACAAGTGTGAAATTCCAAACAAGCTGCTTTTGATCCAAAAAGCAGATATAAAAAGCAGATACAGACAAGACCCCAGCAGACAGACAGACCAGGCAGAGACCAAGAAGAAGAGTGTAATCAATATCCCCTTAACTTAAGTCGAGCAGTTACTATACTTGCCTCTTTCCTTCTCCCCTGTCTCAAAAGTACTTACTGACCTAAGGAGTGACTACTTCAAAGACATTCCTCACATACCTCTGCTCCCCAAATTCCTAAGCCTTTAACCTCTGTCAGCTTATTATTTTCCATGAACATTTTAACCACCGTTGGACTTATATTCAAGTATTATTTTAATTGTAAAAACATTAATTGATATGTGTGTAGATGAAAATGTTATTTTTATACTCAAATTGCTTTTCTTGATTTTATAAGCATTTTAATTGTATGACTTATAGTGGGCTATCTACCACAAGGCCAAATTCCGTTAACCTGCAACAAGTATACAATTACCCTTCACGAGAACGGAATCCCACTAACAAAAAAAGAATAGATAAGCAACCCACTATAAAGTTATTGCTAACATTTTTTGTGATTTACGAACTCTACATTTTGTTCAATTTAACAAATTAATCAATGAAATTTGAATAAGCTAGTTTGTTTTGAAAAATACTTTGGTAAAAATCCTACTTTGAAGTTTAATAATTTCTTTAATTTTATAGAACTTCATGGTAAATAATATTCTTTTAAGAAAATTTATTCCTTTTCCTTTTTAACAGCAAAGAATAAATAACTACGACTGGTCATGTGTAAATATTTCTGTCTGGAGCAAAATTTCAACTTTTTGATAATTTTGGTCTTTCAATCTGTTTCTAATTCTCAGAAATCCAAGGCAAACTGAAAACTTGAAAACTGTATTCTTGTATATATATATATATATATATATATATATATAAAAAGATATTCAATTGCATTTTCATTAAATAAATGTATTTGTTATTTCAATCCTGCAATTGTTTTTTAAATAGTGAGAGAATTTTGTTCAACAAAACTCAAATTTTTTTGTACGCACCCTAGTAAAAACTAAACATACTTTGTATCTTGCTTGCATTTTTCCAAAAATTTGTTTTGATCGATCAATGTACGGCTACTTTAGAGAGTGTGATGGACAAATTAACAGATGTCGCAGAACTTTATAGATCTATATGGTGATAAATTTTCTTTACTAATTCTATAAAATTTAAAATCAGTACCCTCGAATGTAAACAGTTCGAAATTTGTCTCAAACCCATAAAATGCTGCTTTTTGAAATAAATCTATTAAAGATAATGGCTAAAAAAAAAAGTCATTTCAATTGATAAATCAAACAGTCTAAATAAATTCAAAACAGATAATGATGATGGTAAATGAATTATTCTTCATTTTAGCAATAAAGCCAGAGTTACACATTAACATTTTTCAGTACATGTTAGGTACATTTGACATGTCAATATAAGTATGTGTATATAAAGTAATTTGAAATAAGAACTAAATTTACCTCTGAAGAATTGAGATTTTGAAATTAGGCATGCTTTTTAGCAGCAATCTTTTTTTATCTTTTCATTAAATTTTAACATGTTACAAATGTTGTAATGCCATTTCTTCATTTGTGAGTATATAAGAATGATCATGATGAATAAATCATGATGATCATTCTTTCTAGTTCCTCATTTTGAGCAATTCTTCTTTAGCTTCCCTTCATTTGATTCTAATTTCTATTATACTATACGAATTTTATTTATCAGCCAATGGGAAGCCCAGAATCAAATACAAGTGTGAACCCCAAATCATATGCTGTGATCCAAAAAGTCGAAATAAAAAGCCGATACTGAAAGCACCCAGCAGACAGACCGACACACAAGGACTGACTCAAGGGAGAGGAGTGTAATCAATATCCCCTTGACCTAAGTCAAGTGGCTACTATGTTCACCTCCGTTCACCTCTCCTTACCTTCTTCCCTGTCTCAAAAACTACTTACTGACCTAAGGGGCGAATACATCAAAGACATTCCTTACTTATGCGCTCCCATTCCTAAGCATTAATTCTCTTTCAGCATTTTATTGCCATGAACATTTTAACCCCCGTCGGATCTATATTTCATGTATTACTTCAATTTTAAAAACATTAATTGATATGGGTTATATATAAAATGTTATATAAAAATATAAAATGTTATCTTTCAACTCAATTTGCTTTTCTTGGTTTATAACCTTTCTTTATGACTTATAGTGTGCTATCTACAACAAGGCCAAGTTCCGTTAACCTCCAATAGTATACAGCTACCCTTCACTAGAACGGACTCTCCACTACTAACTAGCAGAAAAGAATAGATAAGCAACCCACTATAAGACGAATCCAGCATGAAGTTTAAACAAAGGAGTTGTTCAGATTACCACGTGCCATTGCTTTGACTTTTCAGAGGCCAGTCTCATATATCTTTCCATCCTAAACCTAGTGGAACATGGTGTAAGAAAATAATTCTTTATAAAAGAAAATTAATTTCTAGAAGAACAGAACCCAATTTGAGGAAAAATTTTTTGTTGTAATAGAATGTTCCATACTCCCTATCGCCTATGTTAACTGACTATATTAGTAGCCATATATAGTGAGTCCAGGAGATCCCTGTGACTTGCTTTGGCAATTACTAGCCTGCCATCAGATTCCCTGTCTTGCTGTAATATATTATCTTTACAATAAACCTTTCTTCTTTCATCTATGCACGTGTTGCTGTTCTTTCACCAGAGTACCAACTTGTCTGTTTGTAATCTCTTTAAAGAATACAACAGTATTCAAATTAACTATACCAGAGCCACTTGACTTCATGAACCCAGGAAATTGGCAGAAATCATTGCAGAGAAGCATCAAAACTGAGGCAAAAAGATAACAAAACTCAAGTACATTAATCTATTGTAAAGAGTGTGAAGCCAGAAATATATTCTGGACATTTTCTTTCTCATGACAAGAGGGCGCAAACATGTACGACTCAGTTTTAGAAAAATTCAATGCCTATTTCATGCTTAAAAGAAATAAAGACAACACTTAAAACGTGAACTTCTAATGATAATGTCATATATGAACTATTATACTTACAAAAATATGAATATTTATATGCTAAAACAATTACAAGTTAATTTTAAAATCTTGTTGCAAAATGACTTTTAAGCTTTTCCATTTTCTTTATTAATAAATATAGTTTTCACTTAGTAACAGTATCACCTAACTGGGTGAAAGTAATACAAAATTTTAAAAAACTCATAAATTACCATAATTAAAATTTACAAAAAAATTAAAACAATTCTTGTAAAATTTATTATCTATCAAATTATTTTTTCTTAAGGTCGTATATTTCAAGGCTTCTTACAAAATGTTCACTTAGGTTTCATAAATTTACGTCAATTCTAGTCAACCATACTTAGCTTGTCACCACATCTGGCTGTCATCAATCACTTCACACAGCAGAAACATATGATCTCCAAGATAAAGAAATACTTTTGTTCTAAATTTCATGCAATAAACAAGTAATAGTTGTTACAAATCAGATTAATTTAAGCTTAAATCTGCTAATTTTCCACAAACAACATGTCACAGATGCACATTTTATTTTTAAAAGATTTTTAAAATTGAGAATTAATTTTTGTGATTGATGACAGCTTATCATCATCCACTTCAAGTATCTGGTTAAGTATGGTGAAACAGAATTGACATAAATTCATGAAACCTAAGTGAACATTTCATTTCTGGGTTTTAACTACGTAGTAATTTTTAAAAAATTAACATGACATTTTCAGCAATTACCTAATATTTTACTGAATTTTAGTTAGTTTAACTTTACATTTGAAGATGCTTTCTGGAAATAAAATGATATAAAACATTCTTTTAAATTAATTTTAAAATTTAATAACAGAGAATGAATTTATATAACATGACTCAATAATTTATGAAATGTTATTTATTAATTTATATTTTCAACATGTATTTTTTTCATATTATTCTACATAAATAATAATTCTCATGAAAAGTGTGATCAAAAGAAGTGATTTACATTCCCCAAGGAGTCCTGTATTTAACTAATGCAAATTTTGGTGACGGTAGACAATTTCTATAAATTAATTTATATGTTCAAACAAATTCCAACGGTCAAGGTGTTTGAATCAAGTGGAAGTAGCTTGTTTAGAAATAAGTTCAATCACAAAGAAAAGAGCGATATTTTAGTGTTGACAAATCATGTATTTGAAATTTTGCTTAAGAAAATGAAAAAAAAAATCATCAACACTCGTTTCTTTTTAATTTTTGAAGTCATAAACTATTCAATTGCACCCAAAGAGGTCATTTTAATTATTTTGAGAAAAATTTATTAAAATAATGAAATTACTAAAAAAAGAAAAGTGTATGTGTGTGCATGGGGAGGGTGATAAAGAGATATTGAATTGATAGCGTTAATTTATTCTTTCCTGTTTGATTTCTTTCAGACTTGTCATAAATTATAATTACAGACACCTCCATACACCATGGAAACATTTAAAATAATGAAAAGATTGCTGTCGAATCTTAAACAGAAAAATTCAATCATACACACAAAAAAAAGAAACAATACACGAGTATGAATAGATTGGAAAACATAAAACTGAACGATTGAGAATAATCAATGTTAAATTGATATCAGGTTACGATGCTCCTGGGATAACTACAGTTGTAAGGTTGGCAGGCACGAAAACCTGACAATTTTTCACCACAGAAGTTTCCTTTCCGCAGATCTAGATGGCACAAATAGTCTCTGGATCTTTGGAAACTGTCACACCACTGTTATGGGATTGCCCTAGTATTGCTACATCCCTCACTATATAGAGCCCTCAAAAAAGTATCTTTTCATATAGATTTTAGTGGTGTTGTCACCATTGGATGGATTACATCTATGCTAGACACTGGTAGCCTAGGACAATCTGTTGGGTCCTATCTGCTGCAGGTTTTTGACCGGTCTGTGGCTAGAGTACTCTGAGAAATGTCACTCAAGTTGGCATGTTTGAATGGGAGAGGCTTGAGGAATTGAGGTAAGGCTGCCCGCCTGCTTCATGACTTCTTGTCCTTTGGGGTGTATGTGGCCACGAACAAGAAGACATTTTTGGTTGCAAAGTTAATGCTAGTGTGCTGTCTAATGACTTTGTCTTCTATTCAGTGTATGAGACCAACAGGCCAAAGGTGTTTCCTTGTTGGTTAAACATACCCTGGTTGCGAAGGTGGACCTTTCCCATTTCAATGCGTATGTGTATGGGGTGGGGGCAATTGTGATTTATATTGCCATAAACAGTAGTTTGTTTCGGATCATTGCAATTTATGCATCCAACGATCAGGTGGAGAATGTCTTGTTTTTCTGTCAGTTGGAGTCACTCCTAGTCAATTTATCGTGCCTAGTCTTAATGAGGGACTTGAATGCCATCTTTGATCCAAAATTAGACTAGAGGCAAGGAGCTAGCAGGAGGTCAGGCGATTGTAACTTGGGTTTTCTGATTGGGGAGTTTGGTGTCGTCAATAGATACCAAGTCAATCACCCTGGGTGGAAGATGTGGACGGGCAATTAAGTGGCCATCTACCCAGGTGACTAGCTACTTCGATAGAATGTTAGTGAGAAGGGTCAATCTAGATTTGCTAGGTTGTCCCATGCTTTACTGGTTAGGTTATTTTGACCATAGACTTGTATGTGACCGAATGGCCTTAGATGCTTTACCTCAAATAGCTGCACACTGAAGTTCAATTTGTCCTTACTAGACAGGAAGGATTTTCAGCAACAGCTAATTAGATTAGAAGAGTGGTTCATTGGAAATAGGTAGCTGAGGAGGCATTATATCTTTCACCACCAGATACCATCAATGAATCTCCCTAGATAAGGCTAAAAAGGTGAAGACACTCCAGGATAATCTATCCCGGGTGGAAACTGGAGAAGATTCACTAAAGATAGATACAGCTAGGCAAGCACTACCAGGATCAGGTAGTCAAACATAAGTTAAAGAAGATTTCTAACAAAGTCATGAAAATGGGTGTTGAACTGTGAAAAGAAGAGATCCATCGAGGTTTCGATCATGACATTCAAGAGGTCGATAACCTGGAGAAGCATACTCTGAGGTTCACCTAAAAAGCATTTCAGCAGCATTTTGAGAGCCAGTTTACCAAACAGTCTGGTCACTGTGCTGAAGAGTTTCACAGCTATCTGGCTGACTTTCCTCAACTAGCTGCAAGGGTAAGATCACAGAGTGCAAATTTTACTTGGTATTGAAGAGGGCCAGCAGAGATAAGTCTCAAGGACTAGATGGTCTACTCTATGAATTGTACTTGAGGCTGTCACACATCTTTGTGCCCATTTTGACAATTGTGTTTAACCACTTGTTCTGGCAGGGGTCTGTCCCCGACCTGATCTGCAGGGGTGTGATCATACTATTTAAAAAGTGCAAGGATGGTGGATGGGATTTAAATAATCACAGGCCCATAACTCTGCTCAACACAGAGTTAAAGATATTGGCCAAAATCCTGACCGAGCATTTGCAGTTAATTGCTGAGACTCTGTTGAAACCTGAGCAGACTTGTGCAGTGAATGGCCGAACAATTCAGAGCAACCTGCATCTGATGTGCATGGTCCTAGAGGGTGTAAAGAACAAGGACAAAGCCACGCTAATCAATTTATTCAGTCCAAGTTGATAGATAGGGTCAACCGTCAATATCTGGTGATCGTCATGCTACCACAGTGAACCAACTTTTATGGACACAAATCTAGCAATCAATTTATGATAATCTTTTCACTTCACATCAGTAGAAAATGTGGGATCAAGAAGGTACAATGAGTTGCCCTCCCCAAGGTTAGTATCAACCTTGCTGATGAAAGGCAAACAAGTTCTCTCAAATGATTAAAAGAGAGTAGTTTTGTTTTGGTATTGTTAAAATTAACAGGCCATTTCTTCACCCAATTAAGAACATGTTGAAGGAAGATTTTAAGATTAGCATCCCATTTGACCTATTCTAACCCATCAGATTTAACATTTAGACAGAGGTAAATAATTGTGTCATCAGCATAAATACTGAGTCATGAACTGATGACATCAGGAAGGTCGTTGATAAAAATTGGAAACAACATAGGTTCAAGGAGGGAGCCCTGGAAGACACCTGCATTAATGCAAAAAGATATGGAAGTGCTACCATTTAAGACTACTTTTATTTCACAATTTGAGAAAAAAGTATTGAATCAAATCAAAAATTGATCCAGAAATACCATAACATTGCAACTTGTAAAGAAAATCAGCATGCTAAACCCTGTCAGATGCCATCAAAATATCCAAAACAGCAGCCTGGGCTTCACCATTCTTAAAGAGAATTTTTTTTTTCAATGTATAATGACATTTCATTTTTAAATATTTTGATTAGAATAATTTATAAACTTAAAACTCTGTATTAATTTGTCAAGTGATATTGTTATAAAATTAAATGAATAAAAAATCATGAATAAAAAAATTACAATTAGGCGAAATGCAGTATTTTAAAAAGAATTTTGATTTATTTTTTTGTGCATGTATACTAGAAAGCCAAAGTATCTAAAATTCAATAAAATATCAGAATGTTAAATTTTTTTAAGATAACTGAGTAGTCAAAAAATTTTATATTGTAAAGTGTTACATTGTGTTTGTCACGTAGTTTTATTACAATTATCTCATAATGATTAACTGATATTTGTCTATAATTCTGAGATGAGGTACTGTAATTATTTAAATTGTTCAGACTTATCGTCATTTGTTGACATATTCATGATGTTTCAACCAGTGTACACTCCAAACTTCTTCAGGTGATTGGTCAAAGACACATGGCCCAGTGAAAAAAAGTGGTGGTTGGATCCAGTAACTTGACCCAAAGGGTTATGAGTTCAATACATGGCTACAGCAGAGGTGAACAAATAAGAGAGAGGAGTTAAAGGGAGATAACCGATACTGAGACAGCTGGAAGAGGCATTACTTGTGAAACTAGAACAATCTACCCCAGTGAATGAAATAAAGAGTTCAGTTTGAATTTCCAATCATCTGAAGAAGGTTGAAATGTACAACGGCAAAAACATTGTGAATATGGCAACTAAGTGGAGGACAACAGTCCAAACAATGTAAATAGTGTAAACAATTAACTGATTTTGTAAAAACAATGATTACGTTTTAATTTAATGATTACTTTTTACTTTAATGGAGTACTAATAATATTGCATGGCGTCAAGGTCACCAAATGGTGGGTGAGCTATGAAACAAAGGAATATTCTCCCAGTTTGCATTTCCCCCCAAACAGGTATCATGGTATAATAACACCTTAATATACAGATGAAATGGAATAACTGGAAGAAAAGGAATGTGAAACGTGCTTTGTTCTCAGAGAAAGTTTTATGCTACAGTCATACCCAAAATCATATATATATATATATATATATATATATTTACATGTGTTCCATACAAAGAAACTATAACACACATCTACACAAACAGTGTGAAAAGATTATGATAAAAAAAAAAGATAAAATAATCAAAAATAGAGCCCTACTTGTAATCATTTCTAACAGGAAATGGAGGTGATGCAGATTCTTCTGTTTTTCAGGAAAAGTCATATTTAGAAATCCAGATTTATTTGCTATGTCACTAGTAGGGTGATTTTTCAACAGGAAAACGAGTTACGGGTTTTCCCAAATTGAGGAGTGTGAGCTGAAAATAGTTTCTATATCTGGTGAAGATATATTTCCATAGGAAAATTGCAGCATGAGTTTGCAAGATGAAGGCAGATTTAGCCTCAACCTGGGACCAAGGAGCCCAGCCTAAAAAAAGCTACTACTCGGTTTGACTCCTGGAAGCTGATAGGCTGGCTACTTTCATTACACTATGAAGTGACATAACTAAGCCACTGTCATTTGACCTATGTAACTATCTTGAACCAAAGTAGATAATCACTTTTTTATCCACACAAGTTCAAGGTTAACTCTGAGGTCAAAAGCAAAAACTAAAAAACATAATTATATCTGATTTAAAAGGCATGCAAAAAAATAAAAATTTAAAAAATTCTGAACACCAGCAGTAAAATAATGAAAACATTTATGTTTAAAAAAAAATGTTTCTTTCACTTAACCAATAAATTTTCATTATGAATCTTAATAGAATGAATGACTATTTTTTATATTATATTACATGTTTTTTTTTTTTAGTTAAATGATACTGTTTTGAGTTTAACTGTTTAATACTACATTGCATTTTGGCAAACATGTACGACCAGCACCACCTGTAATTTTTGACTTTTCATTTTATTTTTTGTGCATTCTTATTGATTAGACCCTAAACTTTCAGATTAGCAAAACCAATTTGGAAAAATTCAATATTTAAAGATTTTTAGTGGGTGCTCAGTTTCTCATACAACGTTCTAGTAAATTGTTCCCCCGTATTGGAAATACTCACTTTGTGGTCAAGTAAAAGCCATTCTTGGGGTTTCGAAAGAAGAAGTTGCCATTGTAAGAACTTAACAAGTTTTGGAAGAAATAAAAATGAAAAGCAAAAAATTACAGAGGAAGGTGCCGGTCATACAGGTCTGCCTGCATTTTATTTTCTTATTTTCTTACCTGTTTGGTGTCATAATTGCTGCAATTGCACATAATGTATGTTTTCTTCTACTGTTTTAAAATCATTTTGAATTCAAGAGCTATTGAATTACTCTTCCGATAGCGAAAAGTAATTTCCTTTTTGAACAAAGACCAAAAATAATCTAACAGTTGGTAAAACGAAAAAAATCAAATATTCTTTTAAAAAAGGTTTTACACTCAAAAATGATATTAAAACACTAAAAACAGATTATGTGTTTTTTTTTAATCTTCAAACATATTAAATTAATAAAATAAAAACTAAATAGGATTAATTTCAATATCACAATAAAAAAAATGACAAGATTTTTTAAAAAAATAAATATTAATTACTTATTAAGTGTAGATTTTTCTGTCTATAGAGAAGCTTACAATTTGAAGATCGACAAACCCATGGAAAATTTTTAATTATCCCTACTTCGTATCAATGAAAAATAAGTTTTTTGCAACATTAAAAAAAGTTTTCGACAGAGTCTCTTTGAAATAATTCCTGTCGTAAAAAGATTGGACTGCAAAATATGACATGTAAAACATAAAAAAAAAATTTGACAAAGAATCTTTAAAATAATTCCTATTCTAAAAATTTTTAAATAAAAACATTTTCAAAATGATTTTTTCATTAATTTCCTACAAGTTTAGGAAAAAAAGAAAAATGTGAAGCGAGTGTTTCCAAAATGGAGGATCGATTTTGCAGGCTCATCTTTTTTCTTTTACGTTTTTTAACAAAAATCTTAAATTCAAAGTTTTAGTTAAAATTAAAAATATTGAATTGCTTACACAAAATTATTAAAGTTAATAAAATATTATTAAGCAGAGGCATTAAGCTTGTAACCGACTCTACAGACTTTTAAGAAAAGGTGAAGTGACACAGGAAAAGCAAGAATAACCAAAACAAGATGTTGAGTGCCAAAGTCTGAAAATTTTTATTGTGTTATGTCATTACAGTTTAAACGATCTCTTGGGTCACCGTGAAACTGTTGTTGATTGAGCAGTTTCCATTATAGTGAACAAAACAAATTCTAGATTTAAAAATTCAAATGCTTAAGCACTGATTCATTGATAAACAAATTTTCTTGAATTTACAAACTTTGCTTAACACATGAAACTCACAAAATTTCACACCTCAATGCGAAATGTTTGTCGTCCAATGGAAAAGCGAGAATCACATCAGGAAGTGAATTCCCAAACGAAATAAAAGATGAGCAAGCTCAACCGTTGTCAGAGAGTTTAGATGACAAGCAATTAACACGTACCCTTGACAAACATCAAGTGATTGTTATTATTATTGTCTCTATCTTTCTCTCACCTTTTTCATCATTCACTCTGAGCGATAACTTCAAAGACACTCCTATCCAACAAATGCTCATACATACATACATTCCTGCCTACGTACACATAAAATCTTTCCAACAATTTACTACTACAAACTCTTGATACCCTTAACACCTTACTTTTTCTTAATGAACATTTACTTTCTACCAATTCATGTTATTCTTTTCCATTAATAAATTTCTAATTAAACATGCAAAAGCTATACTTTTATTCTTCCATAAATCTACACATTCCAATCCCCAACCTTCTGATGATAGTGAATAACCTGTAAGTTGTAGGGAGTTCCATCATGTATGACACAAGGCCGAATTTAATAAACATTAATCATCTCCCTACAGCTTCACCATCACTTGCAAGCTTTAGATGATTAGAGGTCTGAGTTGTTACTCGTTACTGCACTGGGCTGATTATATTGGTTTGTCGGGTTTGCTGCAGTCAGGTGACATAAACTGCACTAACTGCCGAAGTATGGTTGATCTGGTGACGGGCATGTAGACTACATTAACAGCAGACGATTGCTCAGTAGGGTTACTACTTCGGAGGTTGCTGGGTTGAACTGGACTGATCCCTGGGTCAAGCTGGTCTGCTTACTATGCAGGAAGTCACTGCATATTGTGGTAAGATAAACTTTCTTGCCATGAAAAAAGCAGTTTCAGTAGAGTAAGAAATGATTTGGTTTGCTGAAAGTTTTTCTACTTCCATACATTTTGGGCATTTTTGTACATCACATGAATATTCAGGCCACCTCTTTACTCTTCGTTTATATTGAGTCTTGCCTGAGTGGTTGTGATGCACTTTGGGTACACATAGGATTTTTAAATGATCAAGAGATCCTTCTTTTGATTACCTGATCAACATCATCTCCTTCTACTCTGCAGAGTGCCTCTTACTATTTCTTGAGGGGGCATGAAACATTCCTCTAACTTTCCTGAAATCCACCGGATCCCATTTTTTTCATTGGTCATCTGATCAACCTTGTCTCTTTCTCTGCCGTGTGTCTCCCTCCACTGCCTAAGAGGCCTGTTTCAGCCCAACAGATAAATTGTAATTATCATTCCAAAATTCCTTTCACTTTGACAGTCTTTATGGTGTGTGGTGAAGAAGAAAAAAATTTCAGTTATTATTTCTTCTCCCCTCCCTCTTCCCTTGGTACCAGAAATAGTGTTACACCAAGTATAGCTGGTAAAAATTCAACTTACATAACAATCAGTGTTAGATTTTAACCTAAAATTCGTATGCATTATAACTACATTTTCCCCTAAATTTCTCTAACCTAAAAGAACTAGCACATAGACTTGATACTCAACTTGGCATACAAGCTACAATTATAGGTCATTTAATGAGACTTATTTGTAACAGAACTATTCACTACTTGATGAGAAAACTACTTCTTGCACCAATTTTTTTTCTTATTTTTAATACAAAAATGTAGATTCAAAAGGTCCAACACTCATTAATCAGGAGTTAAAAAATAATTTATTTTTGTACCAGTCAGCTTGTCTTGGAATCCGAACAGAAGAAAGAATATATATACAGATGACTCATAAGTTTTTATAGTTGGCTCCAACAGTAAGTTTTATTCAACACAAAACACAGTAGAATACTTTACTTAAATTCACTGGTTCAACTGTTAAAATTTTTATTTACACTCATATTATTTTTCTCATTGTTGTGGTTATCAAAGTGTTTCCACCATTGTACCCCGGGTCCTTATCAGATACTTGTCAATTGAGGAACAAATTGGACCTTTCATTTATTCTATAGGCATAGATGTCTATTGATATCTTGTGTAGTTCTCATTTAGTACTACTTAGTTATTGTTTGCTATTTCCACTGAGTTCAAGTACACTACCTGGATCATAGATTGAACTTACAATTACTATGTCACCACTTTAATAAACTAGTGTTCTAATTCACTAGGTTATGGTCCTGTGGGACAATTCTGAGCGTTAAACCCTAACATGCATGGTTATAAGTGCTCCTGCTGCTACTTGTCACACTAACCAAGGCTTCTCTTTTCTACTGTGGCTGTTGTTGAAGCCTTCCTTTTTTTTCTTTCTTTATTAATGACTCTTATATCATATTTATTTCTATGCTAGTCTTACTAAGGAGGTCCTCATACCCTAACATATGCACTGATTCTTTCAGATATCTTTCCACTCTCCAGTGTTCATCCCTGTTTAGTATCTCCACTTCATTCTACATGAGTTGATGACCATTCTTTTCCCTCTGAAAATCAGCCAAGTCTGATTTCATTCTCTCACCCCTAATTACAGCTTTTTGGTATTCCTCCAATCTTACTTTTAGGGGACCACTATTCTCACCATTATATTCTTTGCCTTAACTGTAAGGAGATAATACACATAGTTCTTGGACATGTCGTCCTCTAGGTTAAACTTGACAGAGATTTCTCCATAGCATGGAGCTGCTTCTAAATATTGTCCTGATGTTGTATGGACCACCATAGATCTTCTAAATCATTTCTGATAAACCCTTGATATACTTTGGCAGTTTTCTTATTCCCCTTCTGTTTCTGACTGTAGAAGCTGAGGTTATGTTTACTGGGTAGCTGTTATTCTTAATAGTGCAATGATATTGATCATTTCCTGTTGGCATATGTCTAGGTCACCACGTCTGATTTTTGTATGGAGTTGTAGATATTGAATGATTCCTTTCTTTATACAGTTTCCTGATGGAGCCAGGGTATGAAGGTGTTAGCTATATATGTCAGTAATACTGTTGGCTTTAATAGTGCTATTCCTAAAGTAATTTCCTCAAAATATTCTATGCATGTCTGCAATCATTGGTGATAACAGGAAACCCATAGTCAAGCCTTTTTCCTGTTTATATATGCCAGACTCTAATTGAAAGAATGTTGTTTGTTGACAGACCATGAACATTTCCATCAGGTCATCTAAGAGAATCCTAGTACATTCTCCAGAGGAGAGTTCTGATTCCAATCAGTTTTGAACCAATGAAGCATCATCTGTAGGAACTCTGGTAAACAGGTTCACCACATCTAATCTCTATGGATAAGAGCTCCTTAAATCAATTCTACAAAGTGTTCTGAGTCACTAATATATATTCAACTTGCTAACAAGGAAAACCTCATCATATGCCATGCCGTGTGTACTTGGTTGTAGTAGAAACGGAATAAGCAATAATTATTAAATAAGGACTGAATGAGAGATATCTGACATCGTCAGCAGAATGAGAACAATGTATCAAAATAGATTAATTAAAAGGTAAACTTAGAAGTAAATTAAAATCTTTGAAGCATCTCATGACAGCTGGAGGACACAACAAATAAAATGTTGTAATAACAAGAATAAAGATGAAGTCCGTGTATAAACAATGTAAATAATGAGAACTCCTCATTCCAGAAATTCAGACTGAAATTATACTTTTATCCATTATGCTTCATTGTGCTATGAAATTATTTTTTTTAATTATATGATGGTTCATTCTGGATTAATATTCATCATTAATTCTTTTCACAATGAACAATGATAAAAACCTAACCAAATAATTCACATCAACTGATGAGCCAAAATATAGGGTCTTGCCTAGTAAAAAATTACTCTTCCATGAGCTTGCAAAACTGATATGCATGGATCTGTCAAGTCCTGTAGAGTTGTTCTCTGGAATCTGATGCTAGGATGCTAACACATAGCTGAAACAATTTCTTGTGACGTTCATTCAATAATCAGAGTTAAGACAGAATGTAACAATAAAGGAACCTAATAGAAATTGAATTTTGTAATCCATTCAATGGAGTGGGATACAATTTAACTATTGAGATTTGTAGTGCAGGAAGATGGCTTATTAATAAATAAGGTACTATGACATAATGACACAACGGTTCAATGTACCAGTGAACAATGTGAGATATTACTCCAAAGTAAACCATCTATAATCCATGTACAATGAAAGCAACCTTAAAATCCTTGTGTTCATCTTTATTCTCTATAAAACAGCTGAAATTGTTTTGTTTTTTAATAAAAATTTATGATAAAAAAATCAATTGATAGTTCAAATTTGGTTTTATTGATATAAATATTAAAAGCGTTTTTAAATAAAAATGGACATTATTTTTTCTCTATTAGAAACATCATAAAAACCAGTTATCATCACAACATGTTCTCATTTGAGTGTAAGAATATATATATAGTGTATAAATTTGTATGAATGGGAATAAGTTCAGAACAGCCACTATTTCTTTCTCTCTCTGGACGGATTGTATTTGTTTTGACTTCAAACAGTAGCAGGACCTTTCCCTAAAATATGATCTGGGATGGATGATTCCAGTGGTTTGAATCCAAGTTCCTCTAAGGGAATTCCAAATGTTTTCAGTTTGGCCTCATATGTATGCAGTAAATCATTATGAGCCTGAAAAAAGTCATAAATATAATTTGAAAATAATACAGATTGAAAAAAAATTTCCTTTGTGGAGAATCAACATAAGTACAATAAAATAATGAGTATCCTTGCCAGAAAAAGTCTTTTATGATTTCTCTCAGTCTATTTATACTCAAAATGTAGATAATCTGAAGTAATTCATTCTTGCTTGCAGCAGCTGAAATACATACACACACACACACACAATTTGGAAAAACCTTTATTTTAACAGGTTTCACCAATTAAAGTGTAATCAGAAAATCAATTTTTTATCCACATTAGTAAGACAGAAACATGATTCATGATAAACACATGAACACTTTTACTTTAATTGTATCCTTTTTTTAAAAATTAGCTTTGAATTCCAAGATGTTTTGCTGAAGTGTTTTGGGAGAAATTGCTTACGTTCTCTTTCATAGACTCCTGCTTATGATATTAAATCAGATATAGAAGTTTCTTATATCTGTAATTTTCATGTCGAGAATTTGATTGAAATTTGGATGAGAATCCAACAGAATGGCAAATGTTTTATGTGAAGATGAAAAATTCTAAACTGCTAATCAAATCAGTGTTATCCAATCAAACTTTATATGTATGGTCCAGTGGATATAGGCATTCGTTAATTCCAGTAACTTGACACAAAGAGTTGTAAGTTGAATACCAAGTTACAGCAGTGGTGAACAAATAACTTAGAGAGGTGAGTTAAAGGGAGATAACTACAAGGCTACCGGAAGTGGCGTCATGCATGGAATGAGAATATACCCCAGTGATTGAAATAAAAAGCTCAGTTCGAAATTCCTAGTACCTGAAGAAAGCCAAAGCATACAACGACCAAAACATTATAAACATGGAAATAAAGATGAGAACAACAGTCTGAACAATGTGAATAATAATGTAAATACTACCTCATCTCAGAAATATAGACACTTACAGAAGTATATATATATATATATAAGACCTTCTTTTTTGTTAATATAGAGAACAAATGTCTAAATCCAGTGAATGTAAATATTCTCCAAATGCCTGTAATCAGGGTTAGATTATGACCTCCTTCAGATAGAACTGCTCTCTAAACTACCTGCACCTATCTTTGATATTTTTACTCGTGATATATTTTAGCCACATTTACATAGCTTGATGTAATCTTATTGCAAA
This sequence comes from Ascarosepion bandense, assembly GCA_037127315.1. Lineage (NCBI taxonomy): Eukaryota > Metazoa > Mollusca > Cephalopoda > Sepiida > Sepiidae > Ascarosepion > Ascarosepion bandense. The sequence continues at coordinate 3,801,118 of JBBBDQ010000417.1, forward strand.
TTTTTTAAACAAGTGTTGTATCACAGAGGTGGATTCACACGATACACAGAGAAAGTGTGCTGCAGTATTATTCAGCAAAATATCTGGTACTAAACAGATATGCACAAAACAGAACAATAGTTACAGTGACAGACAAGACAGAACTTACATAGAGAGGAGTAGTTTAAATCACAATAGTTGCCAAAATAATCACTCTGAATATTACATGAATGGCACTCAAATATTATGCCTCGAATGCTACTATTCTTTACTTAAATAGGCCATTTTAAGCCATGGGCCATTCCATCATTGAGAGTACAGGGATGTCAGTCACTCTACAACACATCTTCCCTGAAATATTACATCCCCCAGATGATATATTTCCTTCTTTTCATGTCTATTTCTATAACATACCCATGAGTCTTCTTTTACACTTTCCTGCATGATTTTGTTGCACTGGTTGAGGCATTGCTACATCAAACATGTCATAGATCACCAGCTTGGGGGTCTTCCTTTCTATGCTCTATGTTAGGCATATATCTTGTTTTTAATTTGGTTAACATGCCTCTTAATTACACATCTTGGGTGTTTGATTAGGTGCAACATATGACCAATCTTTTTGTCAATGGTACCTTCCTCCCATGATGATTTTCCTAATTTGTTATTTTTTAAATAAATTTTGTTGCCGGTTTGGAGTTTAATTTTATTGTTATTTATTTGGACATTTACATATTTTCTCTTTGACAACTTTTTCACTAATGGTACCAGATTTTTCAGTTTTCTCTTGCATTTCTTTTTATAAAGAGAAAATCTATGTCATGTATGGTTAGGTCTTGAAGGCTTCACAATACGTTTAGCTAAAGAAGTTGTTGGGTATTACCTATTTATCATACATTAATATTTCAAGATCAAAATCTCATCTTCAGAATGGTAGGAGAGCTTGTTTCCGAGTTCCATGAACTGTGCCTTTCAACAAATGGTCATCCTTCGCTGCTACTGCTTGCGTTAATTGTAGTGTGTGTGTGTGTATATATATATACACACATTCAAATGATAACCCCAAACAATAAAAAGAAAACCAGATGACCCATAAAAAACAATTCTAAACATAGAGACGGAATCCAAAATTGCTCTCTCTCTCACACACACTAAATTCAAAACATTGTTAAAGCAATAAAAACAACCAACTGATTGATGAAGAGACTTGTAGATAAGGAAAGGTGCCTAGAAGATAATTTTAACGTACTAATGAGGGAACCCCAAACCAAAATCATTTCAAATTGGGGTAAACACTTGATTCATTCATCTACTTATTTATTTATCTGTTTATCCATGTATACACATGCTGATGTGAGAAAACACGGACAATTCAACACGACAACATTTGATTTATTTTATTGATTTAATTTATTTTTTACTTACTTACTTATAAACAACTAGGCCCTCAGAAACAAAAGGAAGTCGATTTATAAAGCCACAAATTTATTCGCCTGAAGAGAGTCAATCTTAGATTCAAAACACATGGAGCATCACAAATACCATTATGGACACTTAAAGAATCATAACATCTATAATAACAACAACAATAAATATACACTTTAAACAAAATGTTCACGGCCTCTCACACTTTTTATTCTATACCAATTTCTCTCATTGGAACAACCTTATTTCTTTTTCTTTCATTCTTGCTAGTATGTGTACATACCTGTGTGTGTGCGCGCATACACAGTCTGATTAGTGTATCTGGTCATTCTGTGCATGTGCAGGATTATGATCTTTTAAGTGCTGGTTTAAATTTGTTTATGAAGTCTTTCTGGCATAATTTTAATCTTGATTGCATTGGAAGATATATTGTGATACAAAGAGTTTTTTGTTGTCTGATAATTTGATGTTGCTTTTGTGAAGTGAAATTCTGTTGTTTAGCTGATTCCAATATAAGATTTATTACATAAGTGCATATACCTTATTTTTGTTCAAATTTTTATTTACTGTGAATGTCTTTGTGGAATTTTCAAAAAGTGTAGGTATTTTCTATAATGATATCACAAACCCCACATCATTTGTTTGTTATATTTTGTAATCCCCTGTATCATGTGTTGGTTAAAGTTGAATGATGTTAAGATGTGTTTCAGATTTTTCGGTTGGCGTTTTCTCTTAATTATTTTGGTCATTTTTAATGTTTTTCATTTTATCATTTTTGTATAGTAGGTCTAAAATTTCTGTGGATAATTCTAGGTTGTTCCTGTTGTATGTTGAGATATGTGCTAGAGTCTGTTTGATGTTGTGTTTCTTTGAGTTTCGTAGTTTATCTAGAGTTATTTTTTCTGCTAGTTCAAAACCTTTGTTTATAAGAGTTGTGGGGTAAACTTGTTTTTGTTTTAGAGTTTCATATATAGTTCTTCTAGGCGGGTTCTAGAAGAACTAATGCAGTGACACACACACACAAAATCCTACATGACAGAGGAAGTGTGTATATATGTATATATAAATAAAAAAAACAACAATAAAACCAAGACCTTCCTCTGTTCGATATTTGACCCATCCTAAATTATTTTATTACCCCTTAAAGTGGAAAGAGATTTTTTTTTGTAATCATCTCATCCCAAGCAAGGCATTCCACTGCCACTATTGCGCATGGGGTTACATAGGAGAAGGAGTGGTTAGACATAGGGAATGTTAGGAGGAAGGTGACAGATGAGTAAGGATAGCGAGGATGAGTGTTTGATAGAATGGAAGCAGGTTAGTGTGTTAGGAGGTGTCTATTGACCTTACATTTAAACTCCTGGAGATTGTAGCCGTCGGGGATATAATCATGTGGAAGAGAATTCCACAGTCGGGAAGTGCGAGGAAAGAAACTGTTGGAGTAGAAGTTACGGCTGCATTTTATCGGTTTCACTGTAAAAGGGTGGGATCTAGTATCACGTTCAAATTCGTATTTAGGGGGCACCAGTGATCTAAGTTCATCGGAGCAGAAGCCGTGAAAGTATTTATAGAAGAGAGAGACTTCAGGCGGTCTGTCAAGTCGGTATCTATCACATTACAGACCCTCCTCTGAACCTTATCGAGGAGAACAGCAGGGGCACCCGACCAGATATGGCAGCAGTATTCAATGCACGGGCAGATGGTAGATTTATAAATGTGCAGGATAGATTTAGACGGAAAAAACATCCGGGCCCTACACAGAGAACCGACTTTCATAGCAGCGGATTTAGCAATGGATTCGATATAGTCATTCCATTTGAGGTCCGCTGAAAGTGTGAGACCAAGGAGGCATAGTGTTTTACTCTCTGGGAGGCAAGCCTGGTCCATGCTAATGGGAGGTAGGTGAGATTGTCGATGATGGTTAATTGAGAGTAGCTTCGTTTTAGAAGCATCAAAATTTACGAGCCATTTCTTACCCCAGTCCAATATGGATTGGAGGTCTTTTTCAATCTCGGCTCCGAGGTTAGCTTTGACGCCTACACCAGATTTTTGTAGGAGGCGAGAGTAAACTGTGGTGTCATCGGCGTACAAACCTATTTGGGCTCTTATGGAATCAGGGAGATCATTAATGTATATCAAGAAGAGTGTAGGACCTAAGATGGAGCCATGGGGGACACCTGCATTTGTATGGTAGTTCTGAGAGACATGTCCGTTTAATACCACCTTCATTGTGCGGTTAGAGAGGAATGACTGGATTAGTTGAAACAAATGTCCAGTTATACCATAGCTCCGCAGTTTACATAGAAGGCCAGCATGCCAAACTCTGTCGAACGCCTTAGATATATCTAAAGCAACGGTTCGGGCTTCGCCATTCCTGTCGAGTGCCTGGTATATGTACTCGGTGATGGTCATTAGCATATCAGCAGTAGACCTGGTGAAGCGGAAACCATATTGCTTTTCCGAGAGTAGCCTGTGTGCTGTGAGATGTTGAACCACCTCGGCGTTGATAATAGCTTCGAACACTTTGCCAAAGATCGGAAGAAGGCTGATAGGGCGGCAATTTGCAGGGTCAGAGAGTTCTCCATTGTTTTTAAATATAGGAACTACAGAGGAAGATTTCCAACAGACAGGAAGAAGATAGGCAGAGGTTGTAGAGCTTAGAAAGGACAGAGGAGAGTTCAGGGGCACATTTCTTTAAGACTATGGGTGGGATTCCGTCAACACCGCTCGTTTTGTGAGGGTCAAGTTTTAAGATTATCTTAGAGACAAGCGAAGGTGTAATGTGGACATCATTCAGTTGTGCCTCGGTTCTAGGTGAGAAGTCGGGTGTAGAAAAACCAGATGAGTCCAGACTCGAATTGTTGGAGAATCTGCGGGCAAAGCATTCAGCCTTATCTGCTGGGGAGGCGAGAACCTCAAATTTGTTGATTAGCGTGGGTATTGTGGAATTGCTCTTGATAGTACTCTTTTACAGAGTCGCCAGTACTCTTTAGAGCCGCATTTACAGCATGCTATGCGTTCCTTCATTCTGGCAGCAAACAATATCTTAACTACGTTAAGTATACTTTTACACATATTACGAGCTGAAGTGAAAATTGTATTTTCATGCATATCAAGTTTAATGAAGATTCTTATGTAAAATGATGTGTAGAATCATATGGTCTCATTTAAAATTGATTTTGAGTAATAAAAATGGGTGTACTGAAAGTCCAAATAATGCGCATTTCGTGTATTTTAATGTTTAACAATTTTCAGCTGATTCTAATGTGAATTGATGTGATGAATCATATGGTCTCATTA
>JBBBDQ010000418.1:0-40000 GCA_037127315.1 Ascarosepion bandense
ATTTGTCCTTAAAGGGTATGGCTGAGGCGTGTGCTACATACGTCTTTCCCATTATCCTTTACCAGTTGTCAGTACTTCCACTTTGTAAACGGCATAAGAAGGCGATCGAGCGTTTGCTATTCTCCATTTTATGGAGAGGACGCAAACACTATGTCGACAAACGTGTCTGTTACCAACGTCCGTGTCATGGGGGCCTGGGAATGCCATACCTGATGGGCCATAAGGTTGCGTCAAGGTTGGTTTTTCTCAGGCGAGCGATTTCCGAAGACTCATTGCTTAGGGGGATAGTGAGGGACATGTTCCCTAGACTTACTATCACTCCCCCCCATCTTGAGGCGGTGCCGTAAGCCTCGAGAGCGATCGAGTTTTCTCCTCGAATGTCTGGCGGCCCTGCGGGCCATTCCACGGTCCAGTGACCTTTCACGGCCTAGGAGAGTCTTCTATCGTGGGTTAGTGGAGGGCGTCGCAAAGGATTCACTACGTGATGTGCTGCGCTTGTCGGAGGACGAGTTTCGCTCGTTCTGGTCTTGGGCGCCAGGGAGTGATTATCTCAACAACTCTGAGTTTTCGCTCACCTGGCGATTAGCTCGGAATCGCTTGCCTCTCAATGACATGGCCTTCATATGGGGCCTGGCGGATTTGCCAGATTGTGAACGCTGCAACCTTGGCTTGGAAGAAACGGCTTCGCACGCCTTCTACCATTGTTCGCGGGTTCGCCCTCTATGGGACCGGGTCGGCGAGTTGACTGCTCGTATCGAGCCGCGAGAGCTTGTGCTCATTGATCGTGCATTCGCCTGTGATAATGTGTCGCCCCCGTTCTCTGGGATGAAGCGTATGGTGTTTCTGTCGCTGCTAGCCACGGCTCGAATGGTGATTTGGACGACGCGATTGGAGGAAGTCTTGCGAGGTCGGCGCCTTTCACATCAGGATCTGATCTGTTATTTTGAGCATCAGCTCAAAATAAAGATTAGAACTGATTGGAAACGTTTGACTTCGACAGACTTTAGCAAAAGGTGGGTAAATGTGGCGAGCCTGGTTCGCTTGAACGGGGCTAATCTTGATTTTCTCTTTTAGATCTGCTGGTTACATCGGGGTGGATTCCTCTGGAACCCTCCCCTGGTTAAGCTAGTTCTCTCTTGTGTACCTAGTTAAAGTGAATGAATGTGTTCCTAGCCTGTACCCGGCTTTCTCTTTTGTTATGATCCATGTCGAGATTCCCAACCTCCCCAGTTTGTTTTGGTCTCCGTTTATCTCGGCTGGTTCAGCCTTTTATTGTCCCATTCCGCTAATTTTTTACCCCCCTCTCCACTCCCTTAGCGAGTGTGCTTCTTGATTTCGCCGGTTGGCGGAATACAGCGGCCACTCTGTTTTCTGGGATGGACGGTTCTTACTAACATTGATTATTATTTTCGTTAGGAAAAAAATTTTGTTGTATTTTTAGTTTATTTTTGGGTTCATCCCCCTCCCATCATTTCATTTTTCATGAAATATTTTACATTATATTGTATATATTATATTGTACATAAATACATTTTTATTGTCATGGGTTAATTTCCCCACTTTTTTAGGTGTCCCTTGTAAGTTTCTGGCATTGTGGTGTAAGAAGGATTGGGAGTAGATGGATGGGTTCTTTTGGTGACTGTGCAAATTGTAACGAGTGAATGGGTCGTGATAGTGTTTAGCTAGGTATAGGATAGTTAAGTGAGAACCAACCTCTCCCCCTCCCCTTTTAGGCCTTGTGCCATAATTTTGTAAATTTTATACAAAATAAATTCAGCCCTGACGAGCCGTTGTTCGAAACAGAGCATTTTTGTATTTTTTGACATTGCAAGTTGGATTTACGTGTTTTTGTTGCCCGAGTTACTGTTGGAGTACCTGTTTTTTGCTGTCTTTGTTCTGTCTTCGTGGCGCGTTTTGAACTTTTGTTGGATTTTTGTGTTTTGTGAGGGGGGGCAAGTCAAGCTATGGCTTTGTCTCCCCAGCCCTCAACTTCTGATGCCGTGCCCGCGGTGACTCCCTCACCGACGGTATGGGTAAAGGCACCAATTAAGAAAGATGCCGACTATTACCTGCAAATGCAGGAGAAATATAAAAATTATATTAACGATAACGAGTTAATAGTGGTCCCGGAGGTGGTGAATGTTATCGCACCAAGGACGATCTCCCTGCTTACATCCGAAGTCAAAACACGGAAATTCATCAGTGTAAGCAGGGAGAACATGGAAGAGGCTTTGAAAGCCTTAAATATTGTACCCTGCGTACTGGCGAGAAGGTCCCGTGCTATGTGGGATGTTTTATTAAGCACAGAGACGGAAGCGAAGAATTTGGCCGGGAATACCCTGGAGGCCAAGGGTATCCAGATGCAGACGGAGTATCTGGGTACTCGAAAAACAAAGATAATTATTCATGGAGTGCCTATAGACATTGCTTGCGACCATATTGGAGCGTTTTTTGCTCGATTTGGAGCGGTGGAGGAGGTCGCAAGGATAACAAGTAAGGCAGGTGTGGCCACGGAAGACATAAACGTCAGCATAGCGGTGGATAGGCCGAAAACTTCCTGAAGGTCCCCGATATTTTGCTGTGCCGTGGCAGAAAGCTGTTTGTTGTGGTAGAAGGGAGGAAGCCGCACTGCTGGGCGTGTGGACTGGCCGGACACACATTCAAAATGTGTCCGGCAAGGAAACCGGAGGAAAACCAGGTGACACCGGCAACACCGCCGGTGTCAAAGACAATAGTTTCGCTGGAAAAAAAACCGAGACAAAAAGCGGCGAATGGACGGAGGTGGTTAGGAGGGGGAAGAAAGTTGCTTCACCTCCTCCACAACATGAAAAATCTCCGTCCCCAGAAAAGAAGAAGCCTCGCAAGGAGGCAAAGCAACAACAGCAGCAGCAGGAGTCTCGACAGCAGCAACAACAACAACAACAACACAAGGAACCACAGAAGCAGCTGCCGGAGGCAGATAAACAACAACAGCAAGACGTGGAAATGCCTCCTCCACGGTCATCATCTTTGAAGAGGGCTCGAGAGGAGGAAGAGGATGTGACCATAAAGAAAGGAAAGAAGGAGGAGCGTAGCAGAGCAGAACGGATCATAGCTACCCCCAGGACCCAATCCGCCCCTGCATCACCCGAGAGAACTATTATTGTTGAGGGGAGGAGTCATTCTGTCTCCCCAGTGAGATATATACCTTCACCTTCTCCTTCCCCTACACCTCCCACACCCTCCTCCCAATCAGTACCTTCCTCCCCGAAATCTGAACATCCCTCCCCGAATCCTGAAAAACCCTCCCCGAAACGGGAGAAAAACAAAAAGAACATTTTCGCAAACGTAGATGTTTGCAAAGTAGACAGACAGGCCTTAGAGAGGGACCTTTCTTCTCAGAAGAAGGCCCTCCTAAGGCCTCTTTTTAAACTCAAATTAATAGATGGGAAGTCATCGAGGACCCTGCCAATTTCCCAGGCGCCCCCGGAGTACTGACTTTGATCAGAAATACCGGGGGTAGCAGAACAAAAGCCTGGGAATTTGTGCAGGGTGCCGTCGAGGCCTTTCCAAACATAAAAATGGCCCAAACGGGCACAAAATATCTTCAGCGGCTTTCACATTTCTGTGCCGGGAGGGTCCCCGTCATCCTCCACCCATCTTTATATAGGGCTGTAAAGCTAACCTTCCCTACGGACGTCGGCGGCATTGTCCAAGACGGACGAATTACGTCCGATATTGGCACGGGCAACCTTGGACAATCCGTCGGGGTCCCTACTCCCATAGATTTTCGCTCTGTATGTGACCAGAAGTAATTTTCTGCTTTCTCTTTACAGGTCTAAATGATGTCAATTAAGTTAGCCAGTATGAACGTGAAGGGCCTTAGGGATCGGAGTAAGGCTGCCCGCCTGCTTCCGGGACCTCTTGTCCTTCGGCGTGGATGTCGCCGCGATCCAAGAGACTCACTTTGTTTGCAAGGTCGATGCCTGTGTGCTGTCTAACGACTTTGTCGTCTATTCAGCATATGGGAACCGGCTGGCCAGAGGAGTGTCTTTGCTGGTCAAGCGTACCCTGGACGCGAAGGTGGATCTTGTCCATGTCGGTGCCGAGGGCCGGCTGATCGTGGCCGATATTGCAGTGAAAAGCAATGCGTTTCGTCTGGTTGCGGTTTATGCGCCCAACGACCAGGAGGAGCGCGTCTCGTTTTTTCGGCGGTTGGGGCCCTTCCTGGTGGATTCCAAGCGACTCGTCTTAGTGGGGGACTGGAATGCCATCCTGAACCCCAAGTTGGATAGAGGGCGGGGAGCTAGAGGGAAGGAACGTGATCGTAGCTTGGTCGATCTTATCGAGGACTTCGGTCTTGTCGATAGATACCGGGCCGATCACAAGGGCGGGAGAATGTGGACGTGGGCTAATAGTTGGCCTTCTACCAAGGTGGCTAGCTACCTTGATAGAATGTTAGTTCGTGAAGCCGAGCTAGATTTCTTAGATTGTCCCACGTTCCACTGGCTAGGTTACTCGGACCACAAACTCGTTTGTGCCCGGGTAAATTTAGAAAATAGGGTTAGAATGGCTGGTTACTGGAAGTTCAACGTGTCCTTACTGGACAGGCGGGACTTCCGGCGCCAGCTAATTAACTTAGTGCAGCGGGCGTTAACTGGGGGAGTCATCGGGAATAAGTGGTGGGATAACCTTAAGGATAGTATTAGGTCTTTCACCACTCAGTTCAGCATTCGGCTCAAACTAGATAAGGCTGACAAGGTGAAGACACTTAGATCTAATTACTCCCGGGCGGTGGCTGGTGGGGATCCCCTAGAGATAGCCATAGCTAAGGAGGCCGTGGACCGGTCGAATAGCGATCGTTACATGGGCCAGGTAGTTAGACATAAGTTAAGCAAGATGTCTTCCGAAGCTGTGAACATGGGCGCAGAACTGCGCAAGGAAGAAATTCGCCGCGGAGGCGACCGGTACATTCGAGAGGTTCGCAACCCGGAGGGACACACTCTTCGGTCGACTGACGACATGTGCGAGGCGTTTCGGCGGCATTTCGAGATCCTGTTTACCAAGGAGCCCGGTCTCCGTGATGAGGAGTTTCGCAGCTATTTGGCTGACTTCCCCCGGCTTTTGCCGGCTGATGCAGCTAGCTGCGAGGGAGAGATTACGGAGGGCGAAGTCTACGCGGCGCTGAAGAAGGTCGGCAGTGGCAAATCGCCGGGTCTCGATGGTTTGCCCTATGAATTGTACTTGAGGCTGTCGCACATCTTTGTCCCGATTTTGACTGTCGTGTTCAACAACTGGTTCCGGCAGGGGTCCATCCCCAAACGGTTCACCAGGGGTGTGATCACGCTGTTGAGAAAAGGCAAGGGTGTGGGGAGGGAGCTAGAGGGTTACCGGCCCATAACTCTGCTAAACACAGAGTTAAAGATTTTGGCCAAGATCTTGCAAAATCGTTTGCAATTAGTTGCCGAGTCTCTGTTGGGACCTGAGCAGACTTGTGCTGTGAAGGGCCGAACAATTCAGAGCAACCTGCATCTGATACGCACGATCATAGAGGGGATAAAAGACGACGACGAAGCCGCGCTGATCCATTTAGATCAGTCCAAGGCATTTGATAGGGTTGACCATCGGTATCTGGCGGCTGTCCTGCAGGCAGCTGGATTCGAAACCAACTTCCGCCGCTGGATTAGCCTCCTGTATCAATCCCCGACGGCTGTGGTACAGGTGAACGGAAAGTTGTCGGGCGTTCTGGCGCTGTCTAGGTCGGTCCGACAGGGTTGTCCACTGTCGCCCCTACTTTATGCTTTGGCGTTGGAGCCCCTCCTTCGCCGGCTAAGGGACAGGGCGTGCAGTCCGGCCCTACGTGGAATCGCTGTCCCTGGTGGTGCTCGAGCCAGGGTTTCCGCGTACGCCGATGACGTCACTACTTTCGTGTCCTCCCGCAGGGACATCGAGGTGGTACAGAAGGCGCTTGAACGGTACGAACAGGTGACAGGGGCCAAGATTAACCGCAACAAGTCGTCCGGCTTGCGGTTAGGCGCCTGGAAGGGTCTGACCCTCCCGGGGCCCTTCGACTGGACGGACGGCCCGGTCTGCATTCTTGGAGTGTGGTTCGGGCCCGACCTACAGTTGGAGAAAAATTGGTCTGAAGTACTGGCAAAGGTAGGCGCGTCGGCCAAGATTTGGCGCCGAAGGAATTTGTCCTTAAAGGGTATGGCTGAGGCGTGTGCTACATACGTCTTTCCCATTATCCTTTACCAGTTGTCAGTACTTCCACTTTGTAAACGGCATAAGAAGGCGATCGAGCGTTTGCTATTCTCCATTTTATGGAGAGGACGCAAACACTATGTCGACAAACGTGTCTGTTACCAACGTCCGTGTCATGGGGGCCTGGGAATGCCATACCTGATGGGCCATAAGGTTGCGTCAAGGTTGGTTTTTCTCAGGCGAGCGATTTCCGAAGACTCATTGCTTAGGGGGATAGTGAGGGACATGTTCCCTAGACTTACTATCACTCCCCCCATCTTGAGGCGGTGCCGTAAGCCTCGAGAGCGATCGAGTTTTCTCCTCGAATGTCTGGCGGCCCTGCGGGCCATTCCACGGTCCAGTGACCTTTCACGGCCTAGGAGAGTCTTCTATCGTGGGTTAGTGGAGGGCGTCGCAAAGGATTCACTACGTGATGTGCTGCGCTTGTCGGAGGACGAGTTTCGCTCGTTCTGGTCTTGGGCGCCAGGGAGTGATTATCTCAACAACTCTGAGTTTTCGCTCACCTGGCGATTAGCTCGGAATCGCTTGCCTCTCAATGACATGGCCTTCATATGGGGCCTGGCGGATTTGCCAGATTGTGAACGCTGCAACCTTGGCTTGGAAGAAACGGCTTCGCACGCCTTCTACCATTGTTCGCGGGTTCGCCCTCTATGGGACCGGGTCGGCGAGTTGACTGCTCGTATCGAGCCGCGAGAGCTTGTGCTCATTGATCGTGCATTCGCCTGTGATAATGTGTCGCCCCCGTTCTCTGGGATGAAGCGTATGGTGTTTCTGTCGCTGCTAGCCACGGCTCGAATGGTGATTTGGACGACGCGATTGGAGGAAGTCTTGCGAGGTCGGCGCCTTTCACATCAGGATCTGATCTGTTATTTTGAGCATCAGCTCAAAATAAAGATTAGAACTGATTGGAAACGTTTGACTTCGACAGACTTTAGCAAAAGGTGGGTAAATGTGGCGAGCCTGGTTCGCTTGAACGGGGCTAATCTTGATTTTCTCTTTTAGATCTGCTGGTTACATCGGGGTGGATTCCTCTGGAACCCTCCCCTGGTTAAGCTAGTTCTCTCTTGTGTACCTAGTTAAAGTGAATGAATGTGTTCCTAGCCTGTACCCGGCTTTCTCTTTTGTTATGATCCATGTCGAGATTCCCAACCTCCCCAGTTTGTTTTGGTCTCCGTTTATCTCGGCTGGTTCAGCCTTTTATTGTCCCATTCCGCTAATTTTTACCCCCCTCTCCACTCCCTTAGCGAGTGTGCTTCTTGATTTCGCCGGTTGGCGGAATACAGCGGCCACTCTGTTTTCTGGGATGGACGGTTCTTACTAACATTGATTATTATTTTCGTTAAGAAAAAAATTTTGTTGTATTTTTAGTTTATTTTTGGGTTCATCCCCCTCCCATCATTTCATTTTTTCATGAAATATTTTACATTATATTGTATATATTATATTGTACATAAATACATTTTTATTGTCATGGGTTAATTTCCCCACTTTTTAGGTGTCCCTTGTAAGTTTCTGGCATTGTGGTGTAAGAAGGATTGGGAGTAGATGGATGGGTTCTTTTGGTGACTGTGCAAATTGTAACGAGTGAATGGGTCGTGATAGTGTTTAGCTAGGTATAGGATAGTTAAGTGAGAACCAACCTCTCCCCCTCCCCTTTTAGGCCTTGTGCCATAATTTTGTAAATTTTATACAAAATAAATTCAGCCCTGACGAGCCGTTGTGCTGCGTTTTGTGGTCTTTGGCTAGTGCAGTATCTGTTCTTTACTGGCTTGGGCGTTTTGTCAGTGTTCGGTATCAGCCCCGAACTATACCGCCTGAGTTCATTGCTCGGGTAGTGTGTTTTCGTTTTTTGGTTTCTGGTACGGTACGAAACACTGGTATAGTTCGTTGTGGACAACAGTTTTTCGCCTCCTAGGAGGTTATGGCCACGGATAGGCCTGACTTGGTCGTTCCTCCCACCACGACGTCGGTGGGAGGGAAGGAGGGAGATTGGCAGCTGCCGCGTGCCACTACGCCACCTCCCTCCGTAGGATCACCAGTTCCCTCCACTTCGGCGTGGAAGGGGGGATGGCAGCCACTGCAACCCGATTCGACACCCCCCGCTAGTACCACAGCATCAGCGGTTCCAGCAAGCATCAAGAAAGACTCGGCATATTATGAGAAGGTGAAGGAGCAATATGCGAGTTTTATCTCGGGGACTGAACTCCTTTCGGTTCCTGAGAAACTCAAAGAAATAGAACCCAGGATCTTGTCCCTGCTAACGAAGGACCTAAAAACACACAAGTTCGTCGGTGTTAGCAGGGAAGTGATGGAGGAAGCCATCAAGTCTTTAAATATCAAGGCAAAAATGGTAGCTAAACGAAGTCACGCCATGTGGGATGTGTTGCTGGGATCCGCTGATGAGGCAAAGGGACTGGCAGGAACCACAATGAAGACGAAGACACTCCAAATAGAGACGGAGTACATGGGCACGCGGAGAACAAAAATCACTCTCCATGGCGTGCCTATGGATATCTCCACAGATCACATAGGGGCCTTCTTCGCCCAGTACGGAAAAGTGGAGCAGGTCAAAGCAGTCATTTCTGGGCAAGGATTTCTGACTGGGGACTTTATTCTGCAGGTGACGCTCTCACGGAAACGGTTTGGAGAAATTCCAAATATCATCACCTGCAGAGGAAGGGCAATATTCGTGATTGTGGAGGGTAGGAAGCCCTCTTGTTGGGTATGTGGAGAAGCGAACCATATGGCAAAGGTTTGCCCTACGAAGAATCCGGCACCTAAAGCACAAACAGCAAAATCCGCGGCGACAACAAAGCAGGCTTCAGAAGCACCGAAAGAGCCTGAAACAAGGGATGGTGAGTGGAAAACGGTTGTCAAAAAAGGATCAAAAAGACAACCGGCGGCGGAGAAATCGCCCACCAAACATCCAACAGCAACATCATCTCCATCAAAGGACACACCCAAGGATAAGGCAGTGTCGCCCGCACCTAAGGATAAGGTAGCGTCGCCCGGACCCAAAGAAAATGCAAAGTCGACTGCACTAAAAGAGAGGGCAGCTTCTCCTGTACCTAAGGGTAAAGTTGACTCTCCATCAGCATCCCCTTCTGAACAGGATGTCTCCAAGGAGAAGTCAAAAAAACCCCGGAAGAAGGCTGAGACGGAGAGAATGGAAGTCGACACAGCAAGGAGTGGATCCCTCAAGAGAGTCAGAGAGAAAGAGGAGGACGAGGAGATTGAATGCAGCATCAAAATGTTGAGGAAAAGTCGCAGCAGCAACAAAACTCCAAATAGGACAGTTTCGTTACCAACGTCTCCAGAGAGACCCAAGGACTTGTACGCGGAGAAGGCAAGAAGCCTTCCTGCTTCCCCCCGCAAAATATCTCAATCACTTTCCCAGTCCCCGGTCTTCAAATTGACCCCACTCCCATCAAAACAACAATCTACCCCTACCCCCACCCCCTCTCCCACTGTTTCCCAGCCCAAGAAAAAGAAGACTTTGCCAAGAGGGGAAGACTTAATGAGAATTGAAAAATCTGAGATCACGAAGGAGTGGAATGCACAAAGGCGTGCACTTTTAAAGCCACTCCTGAAATTGACCTCGGTCCATGGAAAACCAACGGAGGACCCGAACAATTTCCAGGAAGCTCCTGGGGTAATCACCCTGGTGAGGAGTACGGGAGGAAATCTCCGCGTATGGGATCATATTGAGGCTGTGGATAAATTTTATCCTAATTTAAATATGTTTAGGAGTAATACTCCGGAATTGAAAAAAATGTCAAGAAATTGTGCTGGGAGGTTCCCTGTTTTGCTCCACCCCTGTCTTTATAGGGTGGTAAAACTAACCTACCCCACGGACGTCGGCGGGATTGTCACTGACGGACGGATTACGTCCGATGTAGGAACTGGTTCCCTGGGACAATCCGTTGGGGTCCTGACTGCCAAAGATTTTCGTCCGGTATGTGACTAGATAGCCTTTGTTGCTTGTTTTTTCTTTTTTCTCTTTTCAGATTTAAAAGATGTCTATTAAGATAGCCAGCTTGAATGCGAGGGGCCTGAGGGATCGGGGTAAGGCGGCTCGCCTGCTTCGTGACCTCTCGTCCTTCGGCGTGGATGTGGCCGCGATCCAAGAGACTCACTTTGTTTGCGAAGTCGACTCGTGTGTGCTGGCTAACGACTTTGTCGTCTATTCAGCATATGGGAGCCGGCATGCCAGAGGTGTTTCTTTGCTGGTCAAGCGTACCCTGGATGCGAGGATTGACCTTGTCCATGTCGGTGCCGAGGGCCGGCTGATCGTGGCCGATATTGCAGTGAAAAGCAAGTCGTTCCGGTTGATTGCGGTGTATGCGCCCAACGATCAAGGTGAGCGAGTCTCTTTCTTTCGGCTGTTGGAGCCCTTCATGGTGGATTCAACACGGCTAATCTTAGTTGGGGACTGGAATGCCATCCTAACCCCCAAATGGGATAGAGGAAGGGGCGCTAGCGGGAGGAGTGGTGATCGTAGCCTGGTTGATCTGATCGACGAATTTGGTCTCGTCGATAGATACCGGGTCGATCATCCGGAAGGGAGCATGTGGACGTGGGCGCTTAATTGGCCTTCTACCCGGGTATCTGCGTACCTGGATAGGATGTTAGTGAGAGTGGCCGACATAGACTTCTTAGAATGTCCAACGTTCCACTGGTTAGGCTACACGGACCACAAACTCGTTTGTGCCCGTGTGGTGTTAGACTTTAGGCCTAGGTTGGCTGGTTATTGGAAGTTCAATCAGTCCTTACTGGACAGGCGGGACTTTCGTGACCAGCTGACTAGAGTAGTTCAGCGGGCGTTAATTGGGCGAGTCATTGGGAATAAGTGGTGGGTTAGCCTTAAGGATAGCATTAGGTCTTTCGCCACCCAATACAGCCAACGGCTCAACCTAGATAAGGCTGCGAAGGCAAAGACACTTAGAGCTAATTACTCCCGGGCGGAGGCTGGCGGTGATCCCCTAGAAATAGCCTTAGCTAAGGAGGCCCTGGAGCGTTCGACTAGCGGGCGCTACATGGGCCAGGTAATTAGACATAAGTTAAGCAAGATGTCTTCCGAAGCTGTGAACATGGGCGCAGAACTGCGCAAGGAAGAAATTCGTCGGGCCGGCGATCGGTACATTCGAGAGGTGCGCGGCCCGGAGGGGCATCTCCTAAGGTCCACTGACGACATGTGCGAGGCGTTCCGGCAGCATTTCGAACACCGGTTTACCAAGGAGCCTGGTCTCCGTGACGAGGAGTTTCGCAGCTATTTGGCTGACTTTCCCCGGCTTTTGCCGGCTGAAGCGGCTAGCTGCGAGGGAGAGATTACGGAGGACGAAGTCTACGCGGCTTTGAAGAAGGTCGGCAGTGGCAAGTCGCCAGGTTTGGATGGTTTGCCCTATGAATTGTACTTGAGGATGTCGCACCTTTTTGTCCCGATCTTGACTGTCGTGTTCAACCACTGGTTTCGGCAGGGGTCCATCCCCGGTCGGATCACCAGGGGCGTGATCACGCTGTTGAGAAAAGGCAAGAAGGTTGGGCGGGAATTAGACGATTACAGGCCCATAACTCTGCTAAACACAGAGTTAAAGATTTTGGCCAAGATCCTGACGAATCGCTTGCAGCTAGTTGCCGAGTCTCTGTTGGAACCGGATCAGACTTGCTCTGTGAAGGGACGAACAATTCAGAGCAACCTGCACTTGATTCGCACGATCCTAGAGGGTGTAGAAGACGACGAAGAGGCCGCGCGGATCAATTTGGATCAGTCCAAGGCATTTGATAGGATTGACCATGGCTACCTGGCTGCTGTCCTGCAGGCCGCCGGATTCGAACCCGACTTCGGCCGCTGGATTAGCCTTCTGTATCGCTCCCCCAAGGCTGTGGTACAGGTGAACGGGAAGCTGTCGAGCGCTTTCGCGCTGTCTAGGTCGGTCCGACAGGGTTGTCCGCTGTCGCCTCTCCTTTATGTCCTGGCGTTGGAGCCGCTACTTCGCCGGCTAAGGGACGAGGCGTGCAGTCCGGTCCTACGTGGAATCAAGGTACCTGGAGGAGCTCGAGCCAGGGTTTCCGCGTACGCCGATGACGTAACGACCTTTGTGTCCTCCCGGAGTGACATAGAGGCGGTACAGAAGGCGCTTGAACGGTACGAACAGGTAACAGGGGCCAGAATTAACTGCGACAAGTCGTCCGGCTTGCGGTTAGGTGCCTGGAAGGGTGTTTCCCTCCCGGGGCCCTTCGACTGGACGGACGGGCCGGTCAAAATCCTCGGAATTTGGTTCGCTCCGGACTTACAGTTGAAGAACTGGTCAGAAATACAGGCAAAGGTCGGCGCGTCGGTCGAGATTTGGCGTCGACGGAGTCTCTCCGTGAAGGGCCTGGCGGAGGTGTGTAACACATACCTTTTTCCCAGGATCCTTTACCGGCTGTCTGTACTTCCCCTTTGTGACGATCATGAGAAGGCGCTCGAGCGTTTGCTATTCTCCTTTCTGTGGAGAGGACGCAAACACATGGTCGACAAAGGAGTCTGTTGCCTCCGTCCGTGTCATGGGGGTCTGGGAATGCCGCACTTGAGGAGCCACGTTTTTTTTTCTTTTTACTGGGAGGAACCGTATGTATTGTCGGTCCCAAGCAGTTTTCTTTTTTTCCCCCTCTTTGCCCAAAGCTTTATAGCCGAGGGCAATAACGGATTTAGATTCTGCTGGTCATTCATAGTCTTAGAAAGTCCCTTCTATAAAATTTTGAGATTAGAATACACGCAGAGTCGGTTTAATAATTATTGTTATTATTGTTATTATTGTTATTATATATATATATATATATAGAGAGAGAGAGAGAGAGAGACGGGAATAACCAGTTTCTTATTTTGTTCATTATAAACGATGTCAACAAGTCCACTTAGCTTGGGAATTACCGAGAAAGACAAAAAAGATAAGACTTTTTTTTCTATTCTTAACCGAATTTTAAAATTCAGAATGGCACATTGAAAATGTATGCTGACTATTCTATCTGCAAAGCACACACACAATATAAATGCTAAGACGAGTGAAATTTGTATTTAAGGCAATAGCATTTCTGTTGGGATTTCAACTTACACGGATACCTGCGTTACAAATATAAGACTTTTAAAGTAAAAAAAATGAAAAAATAAAAAAAAAAATAAAAAACATACATCCATGGGGCCAATGTCGACCATATAAATTATCTGTAATTCATCGAGTTTTTATTCGACCTCAACAGAAAGCAGAAAGCATTGGACGGCCGTTTCATCCTATATTTGGGACTCATCAGCAGTGCGCATCCACTACCAGGAATTAAGACCCAGACAGCTGCGTTATTAAGCAAACGTCATACCAACTGTACCACGGGCCCCGGTGACGAAGAGCTAACGAATTAAACTCGATATAGCGCCGCTCATATTCCGTGGTGGGACTCAACTGAGCTCCTTTTACCCATAGGACGGTGCCTCCCAGAGCCACAACTACTATCACCAAGCCGCTCACACTAGAGCATTAGAAACCGGTTCAATCAATGATATATAGACGAGAAATTATATATATATATATATATATATTTATATATATATATATATATATATGTTGTTTTTATATTTATTATTTTTTGTTATCCGCTGATCTTATATAAATGAATGAACATATTTTTTAATGAATCGTGTCTCTTCAGAAAGTAGGTGGTCTAGTTCCTTAATCTGTTTTTGACATTACACTGCCAACACTTCACATAAGGTCATTGGCGATCATCAGTCAGTTTAGCGCCATACGTGATACACGCTTGGGTGATCATGTCTGGAAAGAGACATGACTGACTGGACAGAAGATTATCCCGCAGTAGTTTGCCATTGTTTTCTGCGGTAGACTCGTTGCCAGCCAAGGCTATAGAACCCAATTTGTCCTAATATTTGACTCATAGCTAAAGGGGAAAAAGATGTATTATATTATTAAGTAGTAATTAGTGGGGGATCAGTTTGTTACTTATTAACAATATCAAACTGATATCCCAACTTATGCCCAGTAGAAGCTCCAATCTTGACTTCTACTATTATATTCAGTCAGTCAGTTAAGTGCCATACGTGAAACACGCTTGGACGATCATGTCACTTTCGAGACATGACTGACTGGACAGAAGATTATCCCGTAGTAGGTTGCCATTGCTTTCTGCGGTAGACTGGTTGCCAGCCAAGGCTATAGAACCCAAGCTGTCCTGTTATTTAACCCATAACTGGAGGGAAGAGACGGATTAATACCTTTTCCAAGGGTATTTGTGCGAAAGTGAATGCAAGGAATTCAACTGGAATTTGAACTCGGCATCTCGATTTCTCGTTCCGAGCTGATATCCATTGCACTACTGTCACTCGTTGCTTTAAGCAACGCTTGACTTTTTATCATCCCTCTTTATCACTGTTCTACTATAAATTTACACAAACTCATTAGCGGTCATGTTTCTCCACATCTTCCAGTCTCAGACATCTTTAAAAAAAACCGTTGACTCTTTGCTATCCCTCTTTTGCTCTGATCTGCAATCTATTCTCACAAAATCATAGGCAATCATGGTTCTCCACAACTTCCGATCAGTTGTAGCTCTAATCAACGTTAGACGCTTTACCATCCACCCTTGTCCCTACACTGCTATCAATTTATACAAACTCATTTGCGATCATGTTTCTCCGCAAATACCTGCTTCGTGTAGCTTTAAGCAACCTTTGACCTTTGACGCGTTGCCATCACTCTTTGTCCTGATCTGCAACCTATTCTCACACAGTGATTGGTGATCATGGATCTCCGCAACTTCCGATCATCTGTAACTCTAAGCAACATTTGAATCTTTACAATTGCTTTTTGTCACAGCACTGCTATCTATTTATACAAACCTATGAGCAATCATGTTTTCCACAAATCTTTTAGCTTCTAAGTGACTTTTGACTATTTGCCATCCTCCTTTGTCCTTGATCTGCCATCTACTCTCACAAAGTCATGTTGATCATGGCTCTCCTCAACGTCTGGTCACTTGTAACACTAAGCAAGGTTTGACTCTTTACCATCCATCTTTATTCTAGCTCGGCCATCTATTCTCACGAAGTCATGGTCGATCAGGGCTCTCCGCACCATCGATCACTTGTAGGTCGAAGCATCTTTTGACTACCACCCCTCTTTGGCCCATCTCTGCTATCAATTTACACAAATTGATAAGCAATCATGTTTCTCCACAAATTCCGGCCACGCGAAAAATTAAACAATCATTGACTCTTTTCCATTTATTTTCAGTCACAGTCGATCATGGCTCTCCGCAAATTCTGATCATTTGTAACTCTGAGGAAGTTTTAACTCTTGACCATCCCTTCTATTCCATGCTCTGCTGTCAATGTACTCAAATGGGCGGTCATGGTTCTCCACAACTTCCTGTCTCCTGTAGCTTTAAGAAAGCTTTGACTCTTTGCCATCCCTCTTTGTCCCTAATCTGCCATTTATTCTCACAAATGCATATGCGATCATGGTTCTCCTCATCTTCTGATCACTTTTAGCTCCCAGCAACGTTTGAATGTTTACCATCCCTTTTTGTCCGTGCTCTGCTATCAATTTATACAAATGGGCGATCACGGTTCTCCACAACTTCCTGTACTTTGTAGCTATAAGCAACATTTGTTTACCATCCCTCTTTCTCTATGTTCTTCTATTCATTTACTCAAATTCATGAGTGATCATGTTTCTCCACAACTTCCTGTCTCTTGTAGCTTTAAGCAAATTTTACTCTTTGCAATCCCTCTTTGTCCCTGAACTGTCATCTATTCTCACAAAGTCATAGGCGATCATGTCTCTCCACAAATTCCGATCACTTGTAGCACTGGGCAACGTTTGACCTGTTACCACCCCTCTTTGTCCCTGCTCTGTTATCAATTTGCACAAACTCATGATCCATCATGTTTCTCCACAGCTTTCTTTCTCTTGTACCTTTAAGTCATCCATTTACGTCCCTGATTTGCCATCTATTCTCCAAAATTCATGAACGATCATGTCTCTTCCCAACTGAAATCGTTAACTGATTATTTTTACAGCCGTTTTAACATGGTGATATATTACAGGGAGATTTGAAATGGCTTATAAAATTTTCTTGTTACCTGAGGGTTGTTCCCAGATAGAAAATGGAAATAAATTCTCGCCACACAAACGTTCATTTCAATTTCATTTAAATTGTATATCATGTACTCTTCTGCATGTACATGTATATTTTAAGTCAGTGACAACTTCTTCTATGTACCTTGTCCTTTCAGGACGTAGGCGATCATGGCATTCCACATTTCCCTATCCCTGGTGGCTCTTGCCACGCTTTCTCCTGTAACGTCTCTCAGCCCCCGTTCTGTCATCCACCTGCTCAGGCCTTTCAAATATGTTATCCGCTGCTTTCCTCTGTCTCTTTTTCCCTCTACCTGGTCTGTTAGTATCATGTTCTCCAAGCCCTCCTTCCTCATTTCATGTCCCAGAAACTTCAGTTGTTGCTTCCTGATGCTCAATATTAATTTCCTTTTCGTTTCCATTCTTTCCAAAACCTCATCCTTGTTCACATGCTCGATCCATGATATTCGCAGCATCCTTCTGTAGAACCACATTTCAGTTGCTTCAAGTTTTCCCTTCATCTTTGTTGATATTGTCCAACATTCACTGCCATATTGAAGAACTGACATCCCATAGCAATCCAGTACTCTCTTCTTTGTTTCTAGTGAAAGTTTCCTGTGTCTTAATGCTTTACTCAGCTTCTAGAACGCGTCTTTCGCCATGCCAATTCGCCTTTGGATCTCTGTGTCGCACTTTCCGTCTTCACATTCCAGATATTTAAATTTTCGTACCTGCTTGATTTTAACATTCCTCATCTGTATTTGGCACTTTGGGTTGCTTTTTTTTTTTGCTGATGACCATGCATTCGGTGACAACTACTAAAAATATTTTTTACAGTTTTTAAGCATTAATAATAATAAGATTTATTGCCGAATAATTTTCCAAATGTTCAATAAATATACATAATCATCTGATTTTTTACGGTTAAAAACATTTTTTCTTCTTGTCTTCAAAGTCATGATTATGTTGCACCGTCCAAGGTAGGTGGTGTCCAGATTAAGTTAGAGGAGAACGCATATGTTGCTAAGCATGGGGTCTTCTATCAGCCACTCTCTTGATCCAGAGCAGCATTACCTTATCAAGCCACTTGATGTAGGCATCCGTGTTAAGTCTTCTATGGGGAGATGAATAGAGGTATAATGTTGCCATTACTAGTGTTCACTACAAAAACCATGATGTTAACTTAATATATCATCGAACTCTTTCTGAATCCTCTGCACTGTCCTCAGATTGACACCCAAGACACGCTGAAATATTTGTATTATAGCTACCGGTGTGAATGCCAAGCAGTACAATATGCCATTTCCAAATTTCTGGCGAAGCGAATTGTGTCATGGTGTTCTTTTTCTTACAAGCAGTGTCCAACTGACCCTACTATATTATGTAGTCGACAAAATAACAACAAACATCACGGATGTGGGAATTAAAAATATCACGATAATTTGTCGATCGCACCTTGTGTATATATATATATATATATATATATATATATATATATATATATATATATATAACAGAATTTGTTGTATGCGACCACCCCGACTGCCACCAAAAGCTGGTCGCATACGACAGGTGGTGGCTCACTAAAGGCTCATAGTCATGATCTATTTACGCCAGAAACGTATATAAAACGTAATAAATAAATGAGAACATAAGAAAATGAAAACTTTAAAGAAATTTATTCAGCATAATTAATTTTAAATACGTATTTACAACGGTCAACAAGAGATCAAAATATTTATTCACAAAAAATTTAATAAGTGGACTTAAAAAAAATACGGTTTCAGTTTTGTTTTTTAGAAGTGAGTGATAGCAAAAGAAAATCTGCGATAATACATGAAAAAAAAGCATACAAAAAACTGACAGCGATCGTTGGTGGAGGTAGAGAAACAGAGAGATAGAGATAGATATACCCAGATAGAAATAGAGTAGATAGATACACAAAAAATATAGGAACGAAAGAGGTAGACATTTCAGAAAGAGACATAATTGTAATTTTCCTAATCCCTGAATTCATCCAAGTCAGTACAGAGACTGCGATAAATCCCTTGAACATGTCAAATGCAATACATGCTGTGTGATGGTGAGGTGAACTCAAGCAATGATTTCAACAAAAAATAACAGTTTGATACAACACTACAATAGCAAAACAATAAGGAAATGTTCCTGACTTAGATCAAAGCAAAATGAAATAGATTACTCATTTAGTTTCTCCTAATGTAGAAGTTCGCCGTGTACGACCAAAACGGATTTTTTTTTAAAGCGGTCGCTTAATGAAGTGATTTTCAATCGTTGATGTTAGTCGATGGTCGCGTTCTGGAGCCGGTCGCTCACTAAGGGTCAATTAACATTAGTTAATCTTCCGTGCATAGAAAAACTGTCGTTAACAACAGGTGGCCGCCGACGAAGAGGGTTGCATACGGCAAGTTCCACTGTATATATATATATATACAGTGGAACTTGCCGTATGCAACCCTCTTCGTCGGCGGCCTACCTTTCGTCTGGATAAATCGATTTATTTTTGTGAAAAATTTTGATCTGAGAAGTTGGATATTTATAAAATATCTAAAAAAAAAAAAATATTACCAATGGATTTGTAAATTCACCCAATTTATTTTCATTATATATATATATATATATATATATAATGAAAATAAATTGGGTGAATTTACAAATCCATTGGTAATATTTTTTTTTTTTTTTAGATATTTTATAAATATCCAACTTCTCAGATCAAAATTTTTCACAAAAATAAATCGATTTATCCAGACGAAAGGAATTGTGGTAGGGAAAGAGGAAGAAGGGAAACATTTTATCGATACAAGAGGGGCTTAGATATAGAGTTAATTTTCAAGCGCGGATGTCACACCTAGAAAGCTGCATTTCTATCCCAGGAAGTCCTGGCGAATTTGACACGCCCACGAGATATTAAATAAATGAGATGAAGAGTGAAGTACTGAGTAACCTATTTAAGAAATTTTGAGTAAATGGATAGCAAAATAATTGACTGGATTTCTTAAGACTTTTTTCTGGTTCGGTGACACCTAAAAATGAAATTTAAAAAAAGAGAAACATTTCTTCTTTTTGACAAAAGAAAAAATCGATTTCAAAAACTCAACCCGTTAATAATACTCATAAAATGATTGGTGCTTTCTTGACGGCAATAGGAGCAAATTTCAAATTTAATTTTTTTCACCGTTTAAAATACTTCATTTATTAGAAAATTTAATACAAAAGAAGGGCGGACCGGAAGGAGACTACCACCACCTTTAAATTTGCTGTTTTTCGTTTTTCTTTTTTTTTTACTTTTTTCAGCGCAGTCTTATCGACTATGAGCATAAAGTTTCCGATTATTAAAAAAATTTGGGAAAAATTCAATTTGGGTGGGGGGGGGGGCTCAGTTTCTCATACAACATTATAGTAAATCGATCCTTCATTTTGGAACCATTCGCGTTGGGGTTGCTTTGTTTGTTTTTTTGTTTTTTTTGTTTTTTTGTTTTTTGGTGGTGGGGAGGAGTTGTTGCTCTTGTTTTTGTCTTTTTCAAGTTTTCTTTTAGTTTTTACGATGGCATCTTTCTCGGAAACTCCAAGAATGGTTTTATTCAAAACTTTATCAAAGAATTCAGTTGAATATGCGCAAGCCAAAAAGTTAATTGCACAGGATCGATTTACTATAAAGTTGTATGAAAAACTGAGCCCCCCACCCCAATTGTTTAAATGTTGAAATTTTTACATTTTTTTTTTGTCAATCGCAAAGTTTATGGTTTAATCGATAAGATTGCACTGGAAAAAAGTTTAAAAAATTGATAATCAACAAATTCACAGGTGGTAGTAATGTCGTACCAGCGAGTGGTTCCAAAATGGAGGATCGATTTACTATAACGTTGTATGAAAAACTGAGACTCCCACCCAAAAAAATTGTTTAAATGTTGAAATTTTTCCATTTTTTTTTTTTTGTCAATCGGAAAGATTAGGGTTTAATCGATAAGATTGCACTGAAAAAAGTAAAAAAAAAAAAGATAAAAATGAAAAACAAGAAATTTAAAGGTGGTGGTAGTCTCCTTCAGGTCCTCCAAAAGAAGTCATCAAAATCACTTCAAAGAAACAGCTTATTAACTTTTCTTGTTACCCGTGGGTTGTTGTCAGATAGAAACGATCAGTTCAGTTTCATTTAAATTGTGCGTGTATATACCCTAAAGATATTTCGACAATTCTTTTTTAAGCATTAAAAATAATTCTATCGAAAAATAATTTTATCGAACATTTTCCGTTCAATAAAATCATATAATTATCATTTCTTTAGGATTTAAAAATTAACTTTTATTTTTCTCATGTTTGTTTAAACTGGGTGAGATGAGAAATTTAAATACCTGGGAAGTGTATAACAGAAGACGGAAAGTGCGACACCGAGATCCGAAGGCGAATTGGCATTGCGAAGAAAGCATTCCAGAAGTTGAGTAAAGTTTTAAGAAACGGGACAATTTTGCTAGAAACTAAGAAGAGAATACTGGATTACTAGGTGGTGTCAGTTCTTCAATATTGCAGTGAAAGATGAAGGAAAAACTTGAAGCAACTGAAATGTGGTTCTACAGAAGGATGCTGCGGATATCATGGATCGAGCATGTGAGCAATGATGAGGTTTTGGAAAGGATGGGAACGAAAACGAAATTAATACTGAGCACCAGGAAGAGACAACTGAAGTTCCTGGGACATGCAATGAGGAAAGAGGGCTTGGAGAACCTTATACTAACAGGCCAGATATAGAGAAAAAGAGACAGGGAAAAACATATTTGAAGGACCTAATCAGGTGGATGATGGAACGAAGGTTGCATGGTGCAACAGGAGAAGGCGTGCTAAAAGACACCAGGGATAGGGAGACGTGGAATGCCATGATCGCCTTCGTCCTGAAAAGACAGGGCACATAGAAGAATATATATACCAACTGTTTAGAAGAAATTATAATGCGGGTATAAAATGGGGGATCAATTCTATATTATAACTAATATATAAACTGATCCCTCATTTTGTGGCCATGCTAGTTTCTATAAATTTATATTCTAGATTTATAGGCTTGAGCTATTGGATGGCAGAACCGGGTTTAGGTGGTGCAACAGGAGAAGGCGTGCTAAGAGCCACCAGGGATAGGGAGACGTGGAAAGCCATGATCGCCTACGTCCTGAAGGGACAGGGCACATAGAAGAAAAAGAGATAAGAAATTATTATTCCAGTGTATATCAAACTCAGTAAAATTCTATGTGAATGTGGGTGCTCGTGTGTACATTAAATAGTATATGTAAGTTAATTACTCACAACACACGCATATAGACGTATTGAATATGTGCATGCAAAGTCGCATGCCGACGTGTCAGACAGACAGAGAAACGGCGGCTCTTTATAATGCCGACGTCAGGACAGACAGAGAAATGGCTATTCTTTATAATGCCGACGTGGTTGACAGACAGAGAAATGGCTATTTTTTATAATGCCGACGTGTCAGACAGACAGAGAAACGGCTATTTTGCGAATGCCGACGTGTCAGACAGACAGAGAAACGGCTATTCTTTATAATGCCGACGTGTCAGACAGACAGAGAAACGGCTATTTTTTATAATGCCGACGTGTCAGACAGACAGAGAAACGGCTATTCTTTATAATGCCGACGTGTCAGACAGACAGAGAAACGGCTATTCTTTATAATGCCGACGTCAGACAGACAGAGAAACGGCTATTCTTTATAATGCCGACGTGTCAGACAGACAGAGAAACGGCTATTTCAGTAATGCCGACGTGTCAGACAGACAGAGAAACGGCTATTCTTTATAATGCCGGACGTCAGACAGACAGAGAAACGGCTATTCTTTATAATGCCGACGTGTCAGACAGACAGAGAAACGGCTATTCTTTATATCGCCGACGTGTCAGACAGACAGAGAAACGGCTATTCTTTATAATGCCGACGTGTCAGCCAGACAGAGAAACGGTTATTCTTTATAATGCCGACGTGTCAGACAGACAGAGAAACGGCTATTCTTTATAATGCCGACGTGTCAGACAGACAGAGAAACGGCTATTCTTTATAATGCCGACGTGTCAGACAGACAGAGAAACGGCTATTCTTTATAATGCCGACGTGTCAGACAGACAGAGAAACGGCTATTCTTTATAATGCCGACGTGTCAGACAGACAGAGAAACGGCTATTCTTTATAATGCCGACGTGTCAGACAGACAGAGAAACGGCTATTCTTTATAATGCCGACGTGTCAGACAGACAGAGAAACGGCTATTCTTTATAATGCCGACGTGTCAGACAGACAGAGAAACGGCTATTCTTTATAATGCCGACGTGTCAGACAGACAGAGAAACGGCTATTCTTCTTTATAATGCCGACGTGGGGTCAGACAGACAGAGAAACGGCTATTCTTTATAATGCCGACGTGTCAGACAGACAGAGAAACGGCTATTCTTTATAATGCCGACGTGTCAGACAGACAGAGAAACGGCTATTCTTTATAATGCCGACGTGTCAGACAGACAGAGAAACGCCATTCTTTATAATGCCGACGTGTCAGACAGACAGAGAAACGGCTATTCTTTATAATGCCGACGTGTCAGACAGACAGAGAAACGGCTATTCTTTATAATGCCGACGTGTCAGACAGACAGAGAAACGGCTATTCTTTATAATGCCGACGTGTCAGACAGACAGAGAAACGGCTATTCTTTATAATGCCGACGTGTCAGACAGACAGAGAAACGGCTATTCTTTATAATGCCGACGTGTCAGACAGACAGAGAAACGGCTATTCTTTATAATGCCGACGTGTCAGACAGACAGAGAAACGGCTATTCTTTATAATGCCGACGTGTCAGACAGAGAAACGGTTATTCTTTATAATGCTGACATGTCAGACAGACAGAGAAACGGCTATTTTTTATTATGCCGACGTGTCAGACAGACAGAGAAACGGTTATTCTTTATAATGCTGACGTGTCAGACAGACAGAGAAAAACGGCTATTCTTTATAATGTAAATGCGATAATACAATGAGGAAAAACGGGATTTTTGCCTTTTCTTTTTTCTTTATGAAAATTACAAAGTGATACTCGGAACGATTAGAATTATCAAGTGTTAAAATAATTTCATAAAAAACAAAATAAATCCGTTTCAAGAAATAATCGCAGATTATTAGAACCATTTGTAAATGTGTTGGAATCTTTGAAACAGGTAATAACTTTCAATTTGTGCTGGTAGGGTAACAGCTATCAGCGAGAAAAATGAGTTAGCGAGACGAGTACAAATTTTGACCAATTTTTTTTTCCTAGTTTTCACTTAATACAGGACCGAGATTAAGTCAAGGTAGAGTGTTACTGAAGGAAGTTTTTGTATGGGCACTAAAAGTAAGAATTTATGAAGGTATGTGGAAAAGGACGGTTAACACTAAACTTGAAGAAGCTAAGATTGTTGTGGTCGGAAAATGTCCTTTCAGGAGTCTGTTTCCCAAAGATGAAGCTGTTTGGTTCCTCCTTACTGATTGAATATGATCAAATTGAAAATTTAAATTGTTTCTATGTTTAAAATACTTCATTTATTAGAAAATATAATCGTTTTAATCGTTGGGTGGTGCAATGGATATCGGCTCGAAACAAGAAATATGCTTGGTATTCGTTCATCTCCAATATTGAATCTCCTGATCTGATTTAAAGACTCAGAGATGATGAAACTATCAAACTGCTCTATAATGACATCAAGGTCAGCTAAGAACACTAGATCAACAACATTTTTATGCTTAGAGCGAAAATAAAGCATGCGTTTCTTCTTTTTCTTGTTGATTAGTTTGTGATTTTTAAATTTTTTTTAAATTTAATTTTTTAAATGACTGAAAATGAAAGCCAATAAACCTAAGATAATTAAATTCAGGAGTCATTCAGAAATGCTAATCAACTGTCTTTTTTTTTTCTTCAATATTAGCCTTTCTTCTAAAAAGTAGGTCCGAATTGCGAAAAATGAAATAACTATGCCAATGTTTATTTGGATAAACTTTTAATTGCTTTTTTTTAATCGTTTCACACCAAGCAAGGCGTTCCACTGCCACTATTGCGCAGGGGGTTTCATAGGGAAAAATGATGAGAAAGAGTGGTTAGTTATAGGAAATGTCGGAAGGAGACGGATAAGGATACCGAGGATGAGGGTTGAGTAGATGGGAAGAGTGTTTGAGAGAATGGATGCGAGTTAGTGTGATAAGAGGTGTCTATTGACCTTACATTTAAATTCCTGGAGATTGTAGCTGTCAGGGAAGCAAGTATATGGAAGGGAATTCCACAGGCGGGAAGTGAAAGAAAAGAAGCTGTTAGAGTAGAAATTGCGGTTACATCTTATCTGTTTCACTGTAAAAGAGTGGGACCCAGTTGCTAATCTAGTATCTCGTGCAAATTCATACCTAGGGGGCACCAGTGATCTAAGTTCATCGAAACAGAAGCCGTGAAAGTATTTATAGAAGAGGCAAAGGGAAACCACGTCACGCCGATAAGAGAGTAACTGCAGCCGGTCAGCCAAGTCGGTATCGATCACATTACAGATTCTCCGTTGTATTTTGTCAAGAAGCCCGAGGAGAATAGCAGGGGCACCCGACCAGATGTGGCAGCAGTATTCAACACAAGGGCGAATGGTAGATTTATATATGTGCGGGATGGATTCAGACGGGAAAAACTTTTCATAGCTGCAGATTTACCAATAGATTCGATATAGTTATTCCACTTGAGATTTTTATGAACAATATAAATTAAGCATATTATAGTCTGAAAAGAAAAAAAAAATCAATGAATAATGAATTTTTACAAGAATTATTTTCATTTTCTTAAAATAATATATAAAGCTTCAAAAATATTTTAAAATTTTTTCCTCCATTGTTCCGGCTAAGGTTAGAAATTAAAGCATGAGAACTACATTTACTAATTGAAAACTGAAAAGCTTAATACAAATGATTAAGCCAATGGATTTTTAAAATAATTAAAACATTTTAATTGTGTGCATTTTGATTACGCGTATATCTTGTGTGTACGGGTGGCCATACGTGATATTTATAATTAAAAGGTCACGCGATTCAAGGGTTGTCCTCCCTTACATAAAAAAATAAAATTTATACCAAATTCGTCTTCTGTACTTGGCATTTGTTGGCCGGCTACTGTAAATCATATCAATTATCGCCTGTTGATAAGGCGTTGACAGATGTAATAACAAGGATACCGTAATTGAGAAACGCTTTTTAGGAAACATTTCAAGCAGTAAGCAAATAATTCTTATTTCAAGTCAACTTAAAGTCAGTTTAAATTCGGTAATTTGAAAAAAATAATGTGTCAGTGAGGTGTATTTTATTTTTGTAAGATTTTTTAAAACCGAAAATTGGCTTCTGTTTACAATCGATGAAAAATGGCGGAAAATTTGAAATTAAAAAAAAATTTTTTTTTTAAACCTAAATAAATTTTTATTCCGATCAATATAATTACGGTTTGAAATACACTAGGGTATTTTGCCTATTGTAATTAGTAAATTTAATCTATTGGCTTTCAATTAAAGCTAAAATTAAAGCTTCATGAAAAACTTTTTATTTTTAAAAATTCAATTTAAATTGAGGTATTGAAAATTTGCGGAGGTACCTATGCAAGAAACAGCTAAATGTTTAACAAAAAATGTTGAAGGTTTTAAACAGAATTAAAAATATAATTTATAATCAGAAAATCTTTTGCTCTATTCTCTTATAATAAAAAAGATCTTGACGATAAAACTTTGGTTTTGTACATTTCTTTATCGAATCCTTGAAGATACCTTAAAAACCATTTCAGGTAGTGACATAGGATTTTATTTGAACTGATAGTTTGTTTGTTTTTTAGGCTTAACGACCTATCAATCCTTATGGGATCATTTTAAGGTCATAACCAGTGATTTTTGGTAAGGTTATTTTATTTTTACAACGTTTTTCTTTTTCACGATTCATTGGGATTTGTTTTTAAGAGCAGGGTCAGCAGGGTCCCCAAGTCCTACCCTTGTTATTTAACCCATAACTGGAGGGAATGGACGGATTAATACCTTTCCCAAGGGTACCAGTGCTTAAGTGAATGCAGGGTATTCAACTGGAATTCGAACTCGGCTCACCGATTTCTCTTTCCGAGCCGATATCCACCACAACGCACATCCGTCACTATACGCTTACAGCACCTGGTATTCCCAAGCGGTCACCCATCTAAGTACTGACCAGGCTCAACGTTGCTTAATTTCGGTGATCGAGCGAGAACCGGTGTATTCAACGTGAGAGGCCGTAAGCCGAGAACTAATAGTAATAAGTAATAGTTTTTGGTGACATGAATAAACATCCAAGTCACTAAAAACTATTACTTATGGAAGAGGAGATTTTAAGTCCTGTTTTCATGTGTAAATTTTCCCCTGTAATATTCACGACAGACAGACAGACAGACAGACAGAAGATGGATATCGTAATCGATGCTTCAAACATCTTTTGTTAAGTGCAGAAAAACGAGGAAAATGGTTCGAAAAAAAAAAAAAAAAAAAAAGAATGTTTAAAATATTTTTATCCCTAAAAACCAAAACCATTTCCGGCATTGTAACTTTCCTCGGAGAATATTAAAAAACTAATTTCATCCTTGATCCTAAAATACACACGTAATTATTGTCCCACGTTTCAAATGCTTGACTCTAAAATATTGCAAATATATTTTGATTCCGATATCTCCATAAATTATTAATTTGTAAATTTTATTTAATTTGAAAGCTGAAGACCAGATCGGTTATAAACGTTATTTAAAAATTAAAACAATCAAAAAATGAAGATATTTGGATTAATCGCAATATTTGTTTTCCTTTGAATAGAAAAAAAAAGGTCACTTCCATAATTATGCACGTATAGAGATAAGCTTTTTCTTTTCTTTCTTTCTTTTTTTTTTTTTTTCATTATTCAACATTTTCCGGTTCTATTTGTGGCCCGTGTGTCTATTTCTGATTTTAAACGTTGCAGTATTTAGGCTGAGAAAGAGAAGCGACATTTTCCGAGTGCAAATTACGTCACGATAATCGAACAGCTATTTTTACTCTGTTCTATATTTGTTTTACATTCAACCTGAGACTTACATTTGCTTTAAAAGAAAAAGCAAACAATAACCCAATAAAACCTGAATGAATAATTTCCTTTAAAAATACATTTCGCGCACGTAGACACAAGACAACAAACAAATGACTGGGATTTTTTCAAAAATAAACATAGTCTATTTTAATTTGAATCGATTAATTTCCATTAACTTTCCGTGTAAACAAATTACAAAGAAAAATTTTACAAAGTAATTTCGAACTGATGTGTGACCCTTTTTTTTTCTTTACAAACCAGATGAATATATATATATACACAATACACATCTTGTAGTAGAATTGTTAGAGAAAATTCGTATTGGCTTAAATGTGGGCTTTAATGAACATAGTATTTCCCTGAGCCTCCCGACAAGGCCGATTTTTCACGTAGGGGATTCCGAACGCGTACGCTCAGTTAAAAATTCCCCGTAGGTCCCGCATACGTGGGGTCGGACTCCTTCTCTTAAAAGGCGGATTGTGGGGCACATGACGCCAACATATAGTTTTGGCAACAGAGTCCCATTGCTATATACTTCGGTCAGAGCTAATGTCTGCTAATATCTGTGAGTGGGTATATTTACCGAGGAAGTATCGAATCCACCAAAAGTGTTTCTAAAAAAATGGGAACAAAATGTAATATTGAAATTTGATTTAATATTTATTAAATAAAATTAGCAAAAATAAGAAAATATGACTGTGAAAATGCATACAAATCAAGTATATTGCACATTGCTTTCCTCTGTCTCTTTTACCCAGAATATGTCCTGTGAGTATCAGGTTTTCCAAGTCCTCTTTCCTCGTTACGTGTCCCAGTAATTTCAACTGGGTCTCTTCTTGATGCTAAGTATAAGTTTCCCTTTTGCTTTTATTTTCTCTAAAACTTCGTTGTTGACCAACTGTCCACATTCCTGGTATCTTCAGTACCTTTTCTGTAACTTCGAGTCTCTTCTTCATCTTTGAGAAGAAGATTGTCCAGCATTCGGGGGACAGATATCACGTAACAGTTCGGTACTTTGTATTTACTCGAGCTTCCCCACTAAAATGGGATGCAAAATTCCCCGTAGACCCCGCATACACGAGGTCGGACTCCTGTCTATTTACCCCAGACGAGAATCAGACCTTTGGCATAACCTCGTCAGACAGCGAATCCAACAAGGATAGAGTTTTACGGAGTTATCTTGAATATTTGTATTCAATACAGATCATGGCCGTATCTGACTACCGGGCACACCGGCCACGGGTCCGGGCCGATCCGTGCAATCATAGTGAAAATCCGGGCAAAGAAAAATGTCTTCGTCAGAAAACAAACTAAACACTTCACGAAGAAAGAAAGAAAGAAAGAAAGAATGAAAGAAAGAAAGAAAGAAAGACGTGCTCCCCGGTGTCAATCAATGCTATTAGTGGCTGTTCGTTTGCCGTGATTTCTATCGTTGTAGTTGACAGACAGCCAAGTGTTTCCACTGATGCCGAACAAGATACCTTTTTGCCTGCTTTTGTACTTCTACATCCGAATGAACGCAGTAAAAATCTGTTTATTTATTAATTTTGGGAGAAAAGACTGGTTATACTCAGAAAGTCCGAACCCGACTTCCTGCTTTCGTTCACGTTCTGTGCCTAATTTCCATCGGAATAGCCGAAAAAATCCTCAAAAATCATAGTTTCTGGCAACGGATGGCACTGATGATGTCATCACATTGTCAACTAATAAATCCGGGCAATTTTCTCTGTGCCCGGTGTTTTTTTAGCATGAGCTACGGTCCTGGTACAGATCCATACATGGGGAAAATGGATCATACCACATTCTCACCTGATTTTTTCCTCCCGAGGAAAGATGTCCTTGAACCGAGCAAGTATTCTTTGCTGTCTGCAAGGCCGTGGCGGATTGCCAAAAGCTTGACGAGGTTCTTTATCGTTCTCATTCAAACTTGATTTAATCCTGGTGCGTTTTCGTAGTGTTTGAGTGACTTGCTCGTCCTGTGAAGTCTCAATAGGTGGGTGTACTCTCTTTTGAGAAATCGGTTTGTCGCTACCCGAGGGATCAGAGCTCAAGGGCTTTTTTATAACCTTCAGAAGGAGATCATGTCTCTGTTTCCGTCTCTTCAAAATCTGTTGAAGTGTTTTGAGGACATCCCTCGCTTAGAGTTTCCGAAGCGTGTTTCTACTAATGAATGTTAACACAAGAAATTGTACCCTAACATTAGGTTGCAGTATAAATCCTTTATTAGTAGATATATTACTCATTAGTACCCTTTATTTTTAGGTCAACAAAATAGTATCTCAGTACTTGTATGGCAAGAGATGAGCTTTGTTTAGGCACGGATAGGTTCTCCATGAATTTTCTATCGCAGTGCTTACATTAAGCAAGTTTTCTGTGCTCCCCGGTGTCAATCAATGCTATTAGTGGCTGTTCGTTTGCCGTGATTTCTATCGTTGTAGTTGACAGACAGCCAAGTGTTTCCACTGATGCCGAACAAGATACCATTTTGCCTGCTTTTGTACTTCTGCAAATTTTAGCTCAATGTACACTACCGGCCACAATTATAAGGCCACCCCAGTGTTTAAAAAATGATGTATTTCATAGTATTTTTTTAGTCTTTATTGCCAAATGAATAATTGTAAATGAAAATAGAATGGTTCTTTTGTTATATTCTGCATGAATTTGTTAGAAAAAATACAGAACAATAGAATTTTCTGTTGGGGAGTCACCCCCTTTCACACATTCTATGGACTCTTCCATAGTATACAAATAATCTTTCCTACACAGAATGGGTTGTTGTTGTTAGAGTTGCTGAGACTCTTCAACTATAACACTGTCAGCACTCTGCCTTCGGGTAGAAGGCGCTCTCTGCTTCCGAGCAGAGAGCAATAACCCAGTCGTGGTTCCACCGAAGGGTAGAATCACGACTGAGCAAAAATAGACAGCCATTTTTTGGCCGGGCCATATAGCCCGGAAATCCCAGTCATAACTGACCATGTGTCACATGTTGCCCTTACTGGGAGGGACAACTAAATATAGTTGTTGTTAGAGTTGGTGTTTGTCAGAGCAGTTGAACCGCCGCTCGTTGGTCAGCAAGAATATAGACTATTACCCGGACTTACTTCTTGTATATATTTCACTCCTACTAACAAGTATTCCTAAATCTACTAACCGTGTACAGGTTGTATATCTTTTAGTCAATATACTTACATTTTTCCTCTTATATCTGTTTTTGTTATTATATTGTGTGGTTTTCTGAACAAGAATCCACAACATTTTCACTTTTATCAGCTGTGTCATTGAAAATATCAATTGAACCTCTCTTGGTCATGCTTTTTTCGCTTGTCAATAATGGTTAACTGATGTGATGACCTCGTCTGACCTGGCTGGTTAGATTCTGTGCAAAACAATCGCACCTGCATATCTGCAATCTTTTAATTCATATTTATTTTCAGCTTGTTTGCAATCTTTTTTTCTGTTCATATTGGGACAGAATAAATTTCTTTCCTCTGTTCATATTGGGACAGAATAAATTTCTTTCCTCTGTTCATATTGGGACAGAATAAATTTCTTTCCTCTGTTCATATTGAAACAGAATAAGTTTTTCCAATTGGTTCTTTTCGATCTATAAAAGTTAATAATACAATTTAATATAATTTCTTCCGTTTGATCTGTAAGAATTAATAATACAAACTAATATAATTACTTCCGTTCCGGCCATGCTAAATATTCATTTCCGGTTCGTACTTGCATGGAAAATAGATGAACTGGCCATCTTCAATTTGTTTAGGCAGGTTCCCCATGAATTTTCTTTCGAGATGATTGCGTTAAAGAGGTTTTCTATGCTCCCCGTGTCAATCAGTGCTATTAGTGGCTGTTCGCTTGCCGTAATTTCTATCGTTGTAGTTGACAGATAGCCAAGTGTATCCACTGATGCCGAACAAGATACCATTTTGCCTGCTTTTGTACTTCCACAGACTTTAGCCCAATGTACATGTTTTTCCCGAGTGTAGCATTTATCCCTTCTATGTCTGTTGCCCCCCAAGGAAAAAACGTGCGTTTAATTAAGGCTGTTTTTGAGAGCCAAGTTTTTTATACGATGTGGGTGGCAAAATAGCTAAAGCGGTCTTTGACGTTACGTTGCATTTATATCGTACTTTTTAGTATTTTGTTTTGATAAATCTAGTACTCGTCACACTAACTTGCATCTATTCTCCCAACACTCTCACCATCTACGCAACCCTCAGCCTCGGTATCCTTACCCGTCTATCATCCTCCTTCTGATATTTCCTATATCTAACCATCCTTTCTCACCACTTCCCCTCTATGCAACCCCATGCGCAATAGTGGTAGTGAAATGCCTTGCTCGGGGTGAAACGATTATAAAAAAAACTCTTGTCTGGTCATAGGCCTGCTGTAGCGTTAAGATGTTATTTTCAAGTATTCGTTGTCGGATACCCGTTGACCGTAGCCCATTTTTGAAGGTATCTCGTATCAATTCCACTTGTTATTGTTCCACTAATACCAAGGAAAATGAGAGTCCTGACTTAGTTTTACTTAGATTTGATAGAATCCGACAATTGATTCTGAGGACAGTTGACGCCTTGTAGTCAGTAGGGATCGAGATAACATTAAATTTCTCTTTTTATGTAGATCCTGTCCAGGGTTGTTAAAGCCTCTTCGTAGGAAGGTGCGTCTCTGAAATACGCGAAAACTTGTGCTGAAGTATATTTCGTGAGGTTGTGCAGCTTATTAAAACTATCGTCGCAGTAGGTAGTGAAGAAGTTTATGGAAATTATTCTCCAGTGACGATATTCTAGTTCGGCGTCAGACGCGTAGGAATCTATAAGTTTCTCTGGAAAGAGTATATTAGCCATAATCAAATTGGTTAACAACGAGAGTTCATTAAATTGTAGCAAATTTGTTAGAGACAGTTTGTATTAGCTTAAATATAAGCCTTAATTTACAATATTTATTCATATAATAAAAATTATGCAAATTGTGGCACAAGGCCGAAAGGGGAGGAGTCGAGGTTGGTACTCACTAGCTATCCTATACCTAGCTAAACACTATCACGACCCATTCACTCATTACAATTTGCATATTCACCACAAGAGCCCATCCATCACCACCCAATCCTTCATGCACCACAATGCCACATATTTCCAAGGGACACCTAAAAAAAGGGAAATTACCCATGACAATAAGAATGCATTTATATACAATATAATACATAATTTAAAACATTTAACGAAAGATGAAATGATGGGAGGGGCATGCACCGAAAAAACAAACTAAAAATACAACGAATTTTTGAACTAAAATAATAAACAATGTTAGTAAGATTCGTCCATCCCAGAAAAAGTGTAGCCGCTGTATTCCGCCAACCGGCGAAATCAAGAAGCACACTCGCTAAGGGGGTGTAGGGAGGAGGGTAAAATAATTAAAGGAATGGGAAAATCAAAGGGTGAACCAGCCGAGATAAAAAGAGGCTAAAACAAACTGGGGAGGTTGGGAATCTCGACTTGGATCATAGCAAAAGAGAAAGCCGGGTACAGGCTAGGAACACATTCATTTACATTAATAAGCTTTAATTTACTCTGAATACAACCAGAGGTTTCGTGAATATATGTATTCAAGACAGACCCATTAGGGTGGGAAATGGATCATACCACATCACTTTAATTAATCAATTATATGTGCATTGTGGTGCAGTGGATATCGACTCGGAACGACAGATCGGGGAGCCGAGTTCGAATTCCAGTTGAATTCCTTGTATTCACTTACGCACAAATACCCTTGAGAAAGGTATTAATTCGTCTATTCCTTCCAGTTATAGGTTAAATAACAGGACAGATTGGGTTCTATGGCCTTGGCTGGCAACCAGTCTACCGCAGAAAGCAATGGCAACCTACTGTCGGATAATCTTCTGTCCAGTCAGTCATGTCTCGAAAGAGACATGATCGCCCAAATCATGTATCACGTGTGGTACTTGCCTGAATAGTTGGAAAGACAATTACAGCTTCTAGTAGGCATAAAGTGGGGGATCGGTTTTCTATTGTCATGAAGTAATAAACTAATCCCCCACTAATTACTACTTATTAATATAATAATATAATTCACCAGTCTATCGCAGAACTCAATGGCAACCTATTGCAGGATAATCTTCTACCCAGTCAGTAATGTCCCTTTCGAGACATGATTGCCCAAGCGTGTATCACGTATGGCACTTAACTGACTGATATCAACTTTAATTAATGTGTCATCTTACTTTAAAAATCTCAAGGTATTTTGATAGAACACATACATTTTATCTGCTTGTACAATAATTAAAGAAATTAATTAAAACAGGTTTCAGTTTCTGAGACGAGGTGCTGCCAAAATTACCGATTGGTTCTTTCCAACCATTTTTTTTTTTCGTATTTGTTGTCTATATCTCAATGTTTCAGTTTTACCTCTCCAGTCTCGAAAAAACCGTTAACAGAATAGGTAAAGAGACAACGTACCCCCGTCAGGATTTAAGCATCTTGTCATGATTTGAAATTATTATATTGTACTGGATTAACGTGATATTTGTTACGGTGAGGTTCACCAGATACAAGGCTCTAAAGCCACTCGAGTTACAAGAGGCAGGTTTTACGGTTAAGAGTGGAAGATAACGATTAGCCCTAGATTTGTAAAAGTTAATATTGTAATGATCGGATAAACATCCTCTTGGGAGCCAGTTTCATAGGGTAGTGGTTCACTGGAAGAAGATGTTCGAGTGGAAATTACTCCCCACCAATGGAATATCGTGAGAATGGCGGTGGTTTGTTACAATGTGAGTGACGAGTGGCGAGTGACGAGTCTGAGCCGTGAAGTTTAGACCTGGCGGAACCAAGGAATGTTGTTCGTTTGAACACTTTCCACGGAAATATCGACAGAGCATTGAGAGGATTGCCACATCCTACCTGTGAGAGAAAGGTTGAAGGGGGGAGAATAATTCGTGACCGAAAAGGACTCGAAGAGGCTTTTGAACTCTATCGAGATTGGAAAGTGAGGAGTGGAACACATGACCCAGTAGATAGAATTGTTGGTTACTTCCAGTGACCTGACCCAAAGAATTGTCAGTTCAATACGAGGCTACAGCAGTGGTGAAAAAGTAATATAAAGAGTCTGGTTAGAGGGAGATAACTCATGACTACCAAAAGAGCCTCGCGCAAGGAATGAGAATGATATACCCCAGTGATCGTAATAAAGGGTTCGGTTCAAAATTCCTAGCACCTGAAGAAGGCCGGAGCGTACAATAGCCGAAATGTTGTACAAATGGCAACAAAGATGAGGACCATAGTCCAAATAATGTAAATAGTGATTTACATTTATATTGTTAGGATGACGATTTACATTTGAAGGCATAAAACAATACGATTGTTATTTAAACAGTTAATATGGATGGGGGAAGGCAGAGAAATTTATGAGTATTTAATTCAACTAATCAGAATTAAGTTCAACTTAAAATATAGGTTATATGTTTGGGTCTTAACAGGAAAGTGTCAGTCAATTTGATCCACCGTCTCGACTGCTTTCTTTCGGTGCGATGTATCCATTTTTGTTACAAGATTATTGTCTTAGCTTTATCTGTATCCCCAAAATTTAAAAAACAAAAAAGAACGAAAACATCTTATATTTTTTATTTGACTTAAAGGAACCTTTGAGTATGATCATACTATTTTTATTTTGGTTCAGAGTTCATTTTTCTTTTAATTTTTTTCTAAACTCTTAATTTGGAAAAATTTCAATATCTATTTAATTAATTATAATATTAAACAAATTATCGGATATATGTAAGTTAATGGATATTCTTTTATGAAAAACTTTTTATCCATATTCTAATGTGAACATTTAACAATGTTTACAGATGACATTTATTTCATTACGTTTATTTAATAGATTTTTATTCTTAAGAAATGTAATAATATATAGTTTTTCATATAGACACAAGAAACATTGGTCATTTAAAGACTTACATATTCTAGCTTTTTTTTTTTAAATTTCATTTTATTGTAGAAGTTTAATTTTTTTCTTTTAGATACCAAAATATTTTGATAAAGATGTTCTATATCTGTACTTATTATTATTAAATGAAGAAGTGTGTTGATAAAATTTTTGTTTCAGCGAATTCTTAGGACTACTAACATAAATCTTTATATTACTAGGGTTTTCCATCGAAGAAATAGTGCATTGATAAACTATGGATTCTGTAAGGCACCTGTTTTCCAAAGGACACTCTATAGGGATTCTACAATTACATTTATTACTGTCTAAATTATTGATTTCAGTTTTGGATAATTTTTATTTTCAATTAGATTTAAATTTTTATTTAAAATATTATTATGATGATTTTTTATAATTTTCTTCCAGATTATCCGTACAACTATAACTTCATTTTAGAGTAATTCTATTGAAAACTTTGCTTATTCAATTAAAATTTGGAAATTTTTTCTTAATGTAAACGAGAAAATCTTTGCCCAATTTTACTAATAACCATTTGATTGACCATTTGGCTGAAATAATCTTTCTGTTTCTATTTTTTCTTCTGGGATAGATCGCTTTTACAGATTTAATATTTGGCCTTTATATTATAAATATAAAAGGCAATATTATAAAAATTACTGTGTTTATTAAACACTTCTTCATTTTCAGAATTTCTACTAATTCTATTTTCTATGGATGAAAGTACATGCTTAATAATGGACGGAGGATGGTTAGGTTTTAGGTGTATATATAAAGGATTTGTGTTTGTTTTTTATATGGTTAGTATATATTATTTTCTAAACCTAAAGTCATATCAAGGAAATCTACTTTTTTATATTTGCATTAATAGTCACTTCTAAATTACGGTTTTTAAATTCTATATATATTAACTTTCTAATTTTATCTCGTTAAATTTAATGCTTCCAAAACGAATCTGCGGTTTAATAACCACCACAGACAATCGTTCCTCCCGCCCATTAACATGGATCAGGCTTCTCTCCCTGAAAGTAAAACACTGCGTCTTAACTCTCACATCAGATCTCAAGTGGAATAACTATATAGAATCCATAGCTAAATCCGCTGCTAAGAAAGTCGGTTCTCTGTGTAGGGCCAAGAAGTTTTTCCCGCCCGAAACAATTCTGCACATATATAAATCTACCATCCGCCCGTGCATTGAATATTGCTGCCATATCTGATCGGGTGCTCCTGCTATCCACTTAGGCGTCTTCGACCAAATCCAACGGAGAATCTGTAATGTGATCAATCCCGACTTGGCAGCTAGGATACAGTCGCTTTCTCACCGACGCAGTATGACTTCCCTGTGTCTCTTCTACAAATACTTTCACGGCTTCTGCACCGATGGACTTAGCTCATTGGTACACACTTTGTATGAATTTTCTCGAGCCACAAGATTAGAAACTAGGTCTCACCCTTTTACTGTGAAACCAATAAATTGTAAACGCAAATTCTACTCCATCAGCTTCTTTTTTCGCACTTCCCACCTGTGGAATTCCCTTCCGCATACTTGCTTTCCCGACAGCTATAATCTCCAAGACTTTAAATGTAAAGTCAATAATCATATCTTGTCTCACTAACTTACATCCTCTCTCTCATGCTTTTTTTTTGTCCACCCTACTCTCATCAGTATTCTCTTCCTTCTCATAATCTCTTCCTGACACCCCTTGCAACCTCTCACTCCTTCTCATAACATTCCTCCTATGTAATCCCCTGCACAACAGTGGCAGTAAAATGCCTTGCTTGGGGCGACACGATTATAAAAAAAATCTGTGGAATTCTTCACTACCATTATGTCATCATTCATGTATAATCCAATATCTTCTGTATTTATATCATTATGAACCGTAAGATTGTATAGCACCAATAAACCAACCAGATTTGAAGATTAGACAGAGTCTAAAGATCCAGTTGTTATATCAAAATTTTCCTTGAAATTATTTTTGTCCACTGTTCTTTATTATGAATGAGAACAGATTTTTTTGTATTCATTAGAATGTTACTCTCCTTTTCTAATAGATCCCAATAAACAGTGGCAAATTCTAATGCAGTAACAAATAGTTCACTTGATATCAATGGGTAACATTCCTCAATATCGAATTGGATTAAAGTACAGTCGTTTTTACCTTTTATATACAAAACCAATTTCTTACATTGGTAGTATTGATCCATAATTTGAATCCAAGATACTTGATGATTTACTTATTTACTCTTTCGAGTATATATTTTACTTATTTTTCCAATCTCAGTTCTTTTGGAAGTTATTAACTTAGGATTTGTATCAAAGTTTTGCTTATGGCCTTTTATGGCGATATAAAGTTCATTTGTGCTGAGATTTGCTACTCTGTCGTTTATTTCCATCGGTGATTTTTTTACTAGACGTTTTTATATTTTCAACTAAATTTTCCATTTATTTTTTTATAGTTCTTTGTTAAATTTTTCATAATTAGAGAATTATATTCCTTTGGTGTTAATTTATAGAAATTTGCTACTTTTTCCGATTTTATAAATATTTTATCGGATTTAAAAAAAAAACTTCTTTCACTATCCTTTCAAGGTGCTGTTGGAAATAATTCTTTCTTTTATGAAAAGGGGTATTATTTACTCTAGCCATTAAATCATTTTCAAATCTACACAACTTTCAATACATGGGGCTGTTTTTTGACTTTTAAAACCATATACTGCTTGTTTTTTTTTGTTTTTTTTTTAAGTAAATTTTCCTTATGTAAAAAGAATTGAGCTTTCCATCTCATTCTTTGAATGAAATCCTCTGTTTTGCATAATGATCTTAAGAAATATTCCTTTGTGTTGGTATATTTTTCAGAGAAATTCCGAAATTTATTATTTCATATTTTGTTAAAAAATAAATGTATACAGTGCTGTCTGTCTGTCTGTCTGTCTGTCTGTCTGTCTGTCTGTCTGTCTGTCTCTCTCTCTCTCTCTCTCTCTCTCTCTCTCTCTCTCTCTCTCTCTTTCTATATTTTTATAGTGCAGGTGTTTGGTTTCTTTTTAATGCTTTTTCTCAACGCTCTATCTTCACCCCGATATCGAGTACTTTACGACAAGACCCCTGCTCGCTAAAATCCCATTTATCAGTAAAAACTACTGATAAAAAGAAAAAACAAGAATATCGGCACAAAACAATGTGTATGCGTGTGTGTGTGTGTGTGTGTGAATATATATATATATATATATATATATATATATATATATATATATAGTCATCTGCAGATCTGTTTTGCTGTATCACAGCTCATCAGTACGGTTAGACATCCTATTGCTTTTAACCCAGGATTGGCGTCATTAAAGTCGGTGATTCTACCTCTGAGCTATGGGCGCTCGGTAGAACACCTAATGAGCCTGATGAACCTACCTAGGTTTCACCTAAACGGATCGTCATGGAAATCCGTTTAGGTGAAACCTATGTAAGTTCGTCTGGCTCATTAGGTGTTATCTATTTATTTCGCTCTACCTCTGTATTGAGCACTTTCTGTTAGATGATTACTCGTATCGTGGTTTTTTCTTTGGGCTTCGTGCTGATCTCGGCCCGAACACTTTTGACTGACGTTCATGTATTAAGCTCTTTTTTTAAAACCATTTTTTTCCTTCCGTCGAAAGTTTTCGAGGAAGGTTTTCGACACGAGTATAATTATAATCTCGTTTATATATATATATATATAGTCATCCGCAGACAGATCTGTTTCGCTGTATCACGGCACATCAGTACGGTTAGACTCCGATTGCTTTTTAACTCAGGATTGAAACCCGACCGAATTGGCGTCAGTCGGCGATTCTACCTCTGAGCTACGCATAGAAGGAGGCATACTTTTTAGCGTGTATATTATCATTATAGACGCCCAATAGCTGAGAGTGTTCTAATTCATTGCTGAATGAACGATGCGTAGATGCTAGAGTAGCTACTGTTTTTTCAAAGTCTACCATTCTTCCAGAGTGCTCAATTATGTGTGTGTGTGTGTGTGTGTGTGTGTGTGTGTGTGTGTGTGTGTGTGTGTGTGTGTGTGTGTGTGTGAAGCTGAATACTATTAGGCATGTTAAAAACGAAACAAACAGTTTCGCTCCCACTTTTCAGGTCTAATCGGGAGATTAACTTAAATTAAAATGAGCTAGGGAATGAATGAAGAGAAGAGAAGAAAGGGGATTTTTTCTTCAAATAATGCTACATAATATTCGCTATTGACGGTGAGGAAAGTCGGCTAAGCAGATGTCAAACCGGGATCCCTAATGAACAAATCCTGAAAGTAGTCACAAATGGCCCGACATATGCCCACATTTGTAGTCACAGTCCGTTCATCCGCTAACGTGAAACACGCGGCACGTCGATCGGCCGCTTTCCTAACCTTCCTGTGTACTCAGTTCAGCGGACATATTGAGCAACAGGAAAATACAGTTCCAGTGACATGTGATGAAGAAGGAAGGCTTGAAAAATCTGCTACTCACAGGTCAGATAGAGGGAAAGAGAGACTATAT
>JBBBDQ010000418.1:45000-95000 GCA_037127315.1 Ascarosepion bandense
ATAGAACGAATAATTAACATAGATATTTGTCATTTATTTGTTTTGAAAAATTAAAGTTTTTACGCATAGAATTTAACATGGATTTTTTCATAAGTAGAAGAGAAAAAGTCGCCACGATCTGAAGATTCCTTGATCCTTCTTTTGGCTATTCCGAATATCACGTGATTCCCTATTGAAATTACCGGCCTTGAGTCGTTTCATCGGTTATCTTTCGTTACCCAATAGTTTTATGCCCGAATGGACGATTTGCTGCTTAACCCACTCTTTTTTGCAAGTTCATTTTGTCTTTTTG
This sequence comes from Ascarosepion bandense, assembly GCA_037127315.1. Lineage (NCBI taxonomy): Eukaryota > Metazoa > Mollusca > Cephalopoda > Sepiida > Sepiidae > Ascarosepion > Ascarosepion bandense. Next base: position 45,293 of record JBBBDQ010000418.1, read on the forward strand.
ACTCCCCACTACAACCAAAATAAGTGACTCCCTTTCTAATTGTAGTGCAAAACTAATTTCTCCAATGCCTTCCGGGCTAAGTCGGTTTCCAAGGTTTGCCGCTTCGTAACTATAACATTTTTCACACGGAATAAAAGTTAAAAAAAATAATTCAGTTTTATATATCAAATCTTCGAAGAAAGGGGTAGAAACTCAATCATATAGAGGACCTTGAGCACTTTGAAAAGATCCAAGGAAGAATCTGGCAGCTCGGCTTTAGTCATTTTCCGACCGCTCAAGGTTACCTCTCTGTGATTTTTCTATTTATACTTTCATGGTAATTGTTCGGATAAGCTTTTCGCTATGGTACCTAGACTTTTTAGCTTTTCACTATGGTACCTAGACTTTTTAGTTTAAGCGCAGTACTAGATTGATTCCACTTGAATTCCTTGCATTCACTTACGCACAAAAACCCTTGGGAAAGGTATTAATCCGTCTCTTCCCTCCAGTTATGAGTTAAATAGTAAGAAAGATTGGGTTCTGTAGCCTTGGCTGGCAACCAGTCTACCGCAGCAAGTAATGACAACCTCCTGCGGGATAATTTTCTGCCCAGTCAGTCATGTCTCTTTGGAGACATGATCGCCCAAAGCGTGTATCACGTATGGCACTTAACTGACTGACTGACTGACTGACTGACTGACTGACTAAACTGACGTCTAGATCTCATCATTTTACAGTTGAGCTTGTGAGGTGTAACCGCAAGTTCTATGCTAACAGTTTCTTTTCACGCACTTCTTGCTTGTGGAACTTCCTTCCGGCTCCATGCTTTTAAGTCAATTTTAATCTGCAAATATTTAAATGTAAATATCTACTATCTTATCCCAGATTATGGTTTAATTAGTAAAATTTGAATCATTAAACCATTATTATAAAAAAATCGCACAAAGCAAAAATATTTTCTGGCTTTAAATAATCTGTAAAGGGTTGATAAATCGTAAAAAACGAATCAATCAATCAAAATATAATTTGATAATTAAAACGTTATAAACTTTGTTGCTTGCTTCCATCTACATTTATTGATTTTACAATTTGAAGTTTTTGTTGTTCTATGATAGCTGGCTACAATTCTTTTCCGAGTATTCCCGTCTGTCAAGGCGGTTAGCCAAACCAAATTATTGATGCCTGTTCAACTCCAACTGCTGTTTATAATGAAATCATAATGAGCATACATGTTGTGGAGTAAATAACACCCCCCGGTGACAAAATGAACTCGTCTAGACACTTAAATAAAGAACCCCAGTGAGTAAAAAAATCCTCGTTAAGCAAATTTTATTGTACATCATTTTATTTGATTTATTTCATTTCCATTTATTGTAAATTCGAAAGTTTATTTTCCTTTTTTCGTAGTCAAACAGTTTTTGCATTTTTAAATTTTTTTCTCATTTTTATGTTTGTGTAGTAGATTTTATTTTATTTTTGACTTCTGTTTTTAGTAGAAATTATTTTTGAATTTTACGTTTTCTCCTCTTAATCCACTTAAAATTATAACTTGCAAGAATTTTTTCCGCGCTTGTTAATTATCGAAAATCGAAACTAGCATTATGGCCGACAAACTTCGTTTGGTAAGAAAAGACATTTTTGGTCTGCTTCTAAACCGATAAAAGAAAATCAAGAACGGGCTAGCGTGTAGAGTTAACCCAACAATTCTAAAAAGTTAAAAATAAGAATGTAGAAAGTAATAAAGACCAATGTAAAGCTGATGACAACAAAGACAAGTGTGCGCCCAAATCAAGAGAGGAATTAAATAAAACGACCACAGAGGAATCGTCTTCATGTTGGAATTTCCCCCAAGTTGTATAATTAACATCGCGGAACTTTTGGAAAGGGCCTGAACTTATGAACATCTCATAAAAGAAGATAGGCTTTTGGAAAACTCAAAGATTGACAGAGATTCAAAAAGAAAATTGTGTCAGTCTTCGTGGTAAACAAGCGTTCGCGCAAAATTTATTGCTCCACCAATTAGACAGTGACCTATCACTAATGTCCCTGAGTGTCAAACCCTAAAGCGTGATTAAAAGTATAGATTTTTTTATGTGAGACGTACTGCTTCTCACAACAGTCTTGAAGTCGCTGGCCATGAGCTAATAACTAAAGACCTTATATTATATCACGAATATGCATCTAGCTGCCTATTTAAGTCAGTTTGGACAAATGCTAAGTACCACCTCTGACAACCTGAACGGGGATGGATCTTCGTTATAATACTCAATCGTTTGGCTTTCGTCTTCATCCCAATATGTGGTGGGATAAATTAAAATCCGAAATTAGGGCGTTTGCTGCTGATTATAGACATCGGCTCAATCTACTTGGATTAGCAGAGCAAACGGCGTATGATGAAAAGGTTGATCGGGCGATTAAATCCCGTCATTATGGGGCTATAGCTTTAGCTGAGGCAGAGTTGGCCTCCTTGCTTATCTAGAAGGATCAAACTCTGGTAGTTAGGGCTAGGTTAAAAATAATGTATTTCGAGGCGACGAATATGTCCGCTGAGCATGCTCGGCCCATGATATTCGCAGCATCCTACTGTAAAACTACATTTCAGTTGCTTCAAGTTTTTCCTTCATTTTTGATTATATTGTCCAGCATTCACAGCCATATTGAAGAACTGACATCACATAACAATCTAGTACTCTTTTCTTTGTTTCTAGCGAAATTTTCCTGTGTCTTAATACTCTGCTCATATTCTGGAATACGTCTTTCGCCATGCCAACTCGCCTTCGGATCTCAATGTCACACTTTTCATCTTCGAAAGTGCTGAAATTTGTGTATTTTTGTACCTGCTTGATTTTAGTATCCCCGACCTGTAATTGGCATTTTGGGTTCCTCTGTTTGCTGATGACCATACATTCAGTTTTCTTGTAGTTTATTTGTAGTTCTTTCTTTCGACTTTCTTCATCTACCTTTTTAGGAGGTCTTGTAGCTTTATTTCCGTGTCGGCTATCAGCACCGTATCATCTGCGTATCTTATGTTGTTCAGATTGTGACCGCCGATGACGAATCCTGACATAACGTCCAGGGTCCTCAGAACAGTCTCGCTGTACAAGTTAAATAGACCCAGTGAAAAGACACATCCTTGTTTTACGCCCCTTTCTATCTTTGTATATCTGCTGAATTCGTTTCCTGGCCGTATACAGACGGTTTTCTGCCAGTAGAGGTTCTTGATTACTCTAGTGTCTTTCGCAAATATGTCGAGGTTGCTGGGCATTTCTATCAATTTTTTGTGGCGTACTTTGTCGAACACCTTAGCATAATTTACAAAATATAGTTAAGCGCCTTTTTTCATTTGGATCGCCCTTTCTGATAGCATCCTAAGCATAAATATTGCATTCCTTGTTCTAGTGTCCTTGACGAAATCGCACTGCTCTTGTTTTATCTCCGGCCTGATTTTTCTTCACGCTCTATTCATCAGGATTCGGACAATGAGTTTCATTATAGAGCTCATCAAACTGATTGTTCGGTGGATTTCGCATTCGTTTGTGCCTGGCTTCTTAAGAAGAGCTATGAAAATTGATCTGCTTAGTTCATTTGGTATTACACCACTGTTGTAAATTTCATATATTAGTTCCGTAATTTTCTCTATTCCGAAATCTTCTAAGGCTGTCAACATCTCTATTGCAATGTTCCAGCTGCTTTGTTCCTATTCAGTTTGGCCATTGCAGCTTTCACTTCGGATTTTAGTATTTCCGGTCCGTAAGCATCTTTGTTTATTATCAGTTGTTCTCTCTTGTCATAGAAGAGATCTTTTCTATATTCTTCCCATCGCTAGAGTATTTCCTCTTGCTCTAATATGATCGTTCCATGATTGGATTTTATACGTCCTGTTGATGAGCATGTTCTTTGTCCTGTCAGTTCCCTTATTTCTTTATGCATTTCTCCTTTATTAGTCTTGCAAAATCTCTTTACTTCGGCACATTTGTTGTTGAGCCATTCCTCTTTAGCCTGTCTACTCTTGGTTCTTTTTTTTTTTTTTTTGTAGTTTCTTGTAGTGTCTTGACATAGTTTTCTGTCTCCTTTGCATTATGTCAAGAATATTTTCAGTATTCACTCGTTTTTTCTTCTGCGTTTGATTTCCTATGGAACAATATTGTTTGCTGACGTCACTAGGGTTTCTTTAAGTGCGTCTATTTCCATTTCCCATTTGGTCTTCATATTTGTTTCTTAAACTGTCAGTGTATTTTTTTGCAGGTTGAGGTCATTCAGGAGCGTGCTTTATTGCAGTCTGGGTGCTGCCCTATGCTTCTTTAGTCTTCGAAGTTTGACCCTTAGTTTGCAGATAACTGGAAGGTGGTCGCTTCCACAATCGGCACTTGGACAGATTTTGCATTGAACCACTGCGTTTCTGAAGCTTTTGTTTATGGTTATATAATCGATTTGGTTTTTCATGTCACTTCCTGGGCTTCTCCATTTCTATAAACGTTTTGGGTGTTCTTGAAACCAGGCGTTGGTTATCACCTGGTCATTCGCCTTACACCACTGGAGCCATTCTTGAGTTGACCACAGTTGTTCTGCTTCCTGACATTCCATGTTCCAAGGATAATTTTTGTTTGTTGCGTACAGTTGCTAGATCTAAGAGAAATCCATATTGAACATAAAAGAGGCGAAAATCATGAAAGACGAGAAATTTATATTTATCCAAAATAACTTTATTTTATATTTTAGAAGCACTTGATGGTACTAAAATTATTTTTTCCTTAAGCTCACATCACTTGACGCAATAAAACACTAATAATATCACCAATATCAACTTCTCTCTCCGTTGTTTTAAACCAAACAAAGGAAAGTATCCCCGCAGAAGAAGCGAAAGCATCACCGCGTGAGATAGTGTCACATCATATTCAGAGAGGTTACAAGGATGTTAACACAAAAACATCCACCATCAGCGAGGATTTTATCTTTTGTTGACATAAAACTCTGCTAAGCAACAGCAAAAGTTACCAATAATAAAAAATAAAGCTTATTATAAATGTTAGAGAATTTTTGTCTTTATTTTCAACTGAAATTAAAGCCAAAATACGACGTTTAGAACGGCTCATATTTAAACATAATAGACATTCATTGTCTCTTATGTTTAACAGTATGTATGTTTAGAAAATTATCTGCTGCCTCGATACACTATATATATATATATATACACAACAGTGTTTATTATACAATATAAATATATATATATATATATACAATATATATATATATATATTTATATACAACAGTGTTTATTATACAATATATATATATATATATATATATATATATATATATATATATATATATACATATACATGTATATATATATATATATATATATATACAACAGTGTTTATTATACATATATATATATATATATACAATATATATATATATATACAACAGTGTTTATTATACAATATATATATATAGACAACAGTGTTTATTATACAATATATATATATATACATATATATATATATATATATATATATAGACAACAGTGTTTATTATACAATATATATATATATATATATATATATATATATATATATATATAGATAGACAACAGTGTTTATTATACATATATATATATATATATATATATATATATATATATATAGATAGATAGATAGATAGATAGATAGACAACAGTGTTTATTATACAATATATATATATATATATAGCAGGGAAGATCGGTTCTATAGCCTTGGCTCGTCTATCAAAGAAAGAAATGTGAACCTACTGCGGGAAAATATTTTGTCTAGTCAGTTATGGATCGAAAGAGACAAGATCACGTGTATCACGAATGGCACTTAATTGACTGTTACTTCGCCCGGGGAGCCGAGTTCGAATTCCAGTTGAATTCCTTGCATTCACTTACGCACAAATATCATTGGGAAAGGTATTAATCTGTTACTTCTTTTCAGTATTGATTAAATAATAGGACAGATTGATTTCTATAGCCTTGTCTAGCAACCAGTCTACCGTAGAAAATGATGGCAACCTACTTCGGGATAATCTTCTGCCCAGTCAGTCATGTCTCTTTCGAGACATGATCACCCAAGCGTGTATCACGAATGGCACTTAATTGACTGACTGAATAGTTGGAAAAACAATTAAAGCTTCTACTGGGCATAAAGTGGGGTTCGGTTTTCTATTGTTATGAAGTAATAAATTGATCCCCCACTAATTACTACTTATTAGTATAATAATATAATTCACCAGTCTACCACAGAAAGCAATGGCAACCTACTTCGGGATAATCTTCTGCCCAGTCAGTCATGTCTCTGTCGAGACTAACTGACTTCTCCCGGAGGATAAAGGGGTTTCCGTAGAGTCAACACTCCTACCTGTAAAAAAAACAAGTTTCATAAGTACTGAAGACCCCCCCCTCATCGATGGCCTATGCTACATTGGGAGCAATGGGCTTAAGAGTATCATCGAATGAGTGCAGATATAAAAAATCCCTTCATAACTCCAGTTCTTTGATATTCTCCTACCACATCAATATCGCCTCTTTTCTGTCTCGGATGTTTGAAAGATCCAATCCTTTTCGTTAAAGATTTTGGTATAGTGTCAAGCGCGCCTTTGGTTATTGATTTTTTTTTTTAATCATATCACCCCGAGCAAGGCGGTAACGCCACTGATGTGCAGGGGGCTACGCAAGAATAAGATTGGAAAGAGAAAACCGGAAACCACATCCTAAGCAGGGAACAAGGGATGAGCCTCTACACCAGTTCAATAGACGTGGGTGGAGTGTGAACCGGGCGATAGTTTAGTCTATCTACTCCAATTGAAAAAAAAAAAAGGAGTGAGAAGATTGGAAAAGAGAAAGCCGGAAACCACCTTCTAAACAGAGAACAAGGGATGAACCTCTTCACCTGTTCAATAGACGTGGGTGGAGTGTGAACCGGGCGATAGTTTAGACTATCTACTATTTTAATTCTTTTTTGCCTGCATTTGTTTTTATAATGTTTTATAATGTTTTTATAATGTTTTTATAATGCCTGTTATACGTGAGAGCAAGCGAATATTAACGTGCATCTGCTTCCTTCTTTTGTAGAATAGAATTATAAACATCTAATGTCTAAAACAAAATCTCATTTAAACAAAAAGAAAATTGTGTTAAAAAATTGAACGGGTGAGCTCAGTATTATGCATATTTATTTATTTTCCAGTTGTCTGTATTTTTTGGAAGTTATCTAAAATTAAATGAGCGTAGTGCTGTCTGTATAGAAGAACAACTGAAATAATAGTTATAAAATTTTTTCGATATTATTTTGATCTGCCAGTAACTTGCTGTGTGACCGCTTGGAAATACCAGTTCTGTAAGCCTGGATTTGCAGGTTGTGTAATGGCTAACCGATCAGAATTGGACATAGTAGAGCGGAGTGTCAACTCTAGTCTGGTTAATTATATCCACTTACTCACAAATAACTTTCGAAAATGTATGAATCCATAATTTGCCCCTGCCCCAGATATAGGTTAATTAGTAAAACTTGTACGATCATCGAAATTAAGCAACGTCGAGTCTGGTCAGAAATTTTATGCGTGACCGCTTTGGAATAGCAGGTGCTTTAACCTTGGATTTGTGGGTGATTAATGGCTAACGGTTCAGAATCGGACATAGCAGAGCCGAGTGTCAATACAGTCTGATTTAATATTTCCACTGACGCGCAAAAACTTTGGTGGGTGACCGCTTGGGAATAGCAGGTGCTGTAATCTTGGATTTGCATGTAGTGTAATGGCTAACGAGTCGGAATTAGATATAGTAAAGCCGAGTGTCAATTTCAGGCTGGTAGATTTTATTCATTTACGCGCAAATAACCTTCGAAATGGTATGAATCCACCTAATCTGGATCATCTATGGATTAATCTTTAAAAACTAGTACGATCACTGAAGTTAAGCAACGTCGAATCCGGTCAGTACATTGATGGGTGGCCACTTAGAAATACCAGGGTCTGTAATCTTGGATGTGCAGGTAGTGTAATGGGTAAAGGTTTGGAATTGGGTAGAGTAGAGTCAAGTGTCAATTCCAGTTTGGTTCGTTATGTTTACTCATGTGCAAATAACCTTGGGAAAGGTATGAATCTACCTCTGTTTCCCCCAGCTATGGGTTAATTATTATTACTTGAATCAGTAAAAATCCTTATTATCACAGAAATATTCATACGATCTAAAATTATTTTCTGTCTTTAAATAACCTACACAAATTTGGTCATCCATAAAAATCATACCAATCGATCAATTCATCGTATGAAATTTCTGTTAGAAATATTTATAGAAACTTCTTCGATTTATCTTTGTTTCTGAGATGAGTTATTGTAACTTCTTCTTCTATGTGCCATGTCCTTTTAGGACGTAGGCGATCATGGCTTTTCATGTCTCTCCATTCCAGGTTGCTCTTAGCACGCTTTCTCCTGTTTCACCACGCAACCCTTGTTCCGTCATTTACGTGATCAGGCCCTTCAAATATGTCATCCGCTGCTTTCTCCTGTCTCTTTTTCCCCTCTATCTGGCCTGTTAGTATCCGGTTCTCCACGCCCTCCTTCTTTATTGCGTGTCCCAGGAACTTCAGCTGTCTTTTCTTGATGCTCAGTAATAATTTCCTTTTTGTTTCCATCTTTTCCAAAACCTCATCATTGCTCACATGCTCGATCCATGATATCCGCAGTATCCTTCTGTATAACCACATTTCAGTTGCTTCAAGTTTTTCCTTCATCTTTGGTGATATGGTCCAGCATTCACTGCCATATGGAAGAACTGACATCACATAGCAATCCAGTATTCTCTTCTTTGTTTCTAGTGAAATTTTCCTGTCTCTTAATACTCTACTTAACTTCTGGAACGCGTCTTTCGCCATGCAAATTCGCCTGTGTCGCACTTTCTGTCTTCAGTTAGAACACTTCCCAGATATTTAAATTTTCGTACCTGCTTGATTTTAACATCCCCCACCTGTATTTGGCATTTGGGGCTGCTCTTTTTGCTGATGACCATGCATTCGGTTTTTTAACTATTTGCAGTATTTACATTGTTTGGATTGTTGTTCCATAAGAACACATGGCCCATTGCATAAAAGCGTTGATTAAAGTAATCCAGTGATTTGACTCAAATCATTTGTGAGTTCAGTACCTGACCACAGCAGAGGTGAACAAAAACTTGGACTGTTGAGTTACTAAAGAGAAAATAACTGAAACTTAGGAATCAAGGCATGAGACGTGGAACTAGAACAATCTGTGTCAAGTTACTGAATTCACCCAACGCTTTTATTCACTAAATACACAACGCACATCCATTTCCATTAAGAACATTGCGACAATATCTGACGAGTAATATTTATCGATAAGAATACATATATGTTTACCAACAATTTTTGTTAAGTAGAATTACCATACAGATTTATTAAGAAATCAGTTTTCGAATTCACTCAGCATAACATTTTTAAGCCATGACCAGCGCCATAAAAGTGTTATACTGAACAATTGACATTCATAGCATTTTGCAAGGTTGTGTAATCACATTCCTGTCGTTTGGGGACAAGAATACGCCGTTTGCATTTCAGTGCAAAGAGGTAAACCAGCCTAATGAGTTGACGTATTTACTGTATTTGATTCCTTTTTTATCTCTTGGTCAACGTCAGCCTGTGTTTTTTTTTTTTTACGCCAGAGCAAACTGACATTTTTTCTTTTAATTACATTTGTTGTCTATTTTGTTGTTGTTATTGCTGCTATTTATAATCTTCAAGTGATTTGGTTCCTGTTATTCTGTTATGGTACCGATAAATAGCACGCTGAACCCCAGCAGGGTACACAGATGAGTAACTCAGCTAGAGGCCAATTTGAATGTTGGAATGAAAGTTTAAACCAAAGTCTAAACTGTAAACTTTAAGGAAATACCGTTCGTTTATTTTCGAAATAGTAGATATTTTGGTTAGTTTTCGTCAATCTTTTTTGTCGGTTTTTATTAACTGCCTCTTTAGCAATTCATTTCTAGCCGAAACTACACAAGGAAATAAGAAACAAATGCAGACAGGCTAAAGAGAAATGGCTCAACAATAAATATGCAGAATTAGAGAGATTAAGTACGGGATATGCGTTGTGGTGCAGTGGATATCGACTCGGAACGACAAATTGGGGTTCGAATCCAGTTGAATTCCTTGCATTCACTTACTCGCAAATACATTTGGGAAAGGTATTAATCCGTCTCTTGCCTCCGGTTATGGGTTAAATAATAGGACAGATTGGGTTCTTTCGCCTTGGCTGGCAACGAGTCTACCGCAGAAAGCAATGGCAACCTACTACGGGATAATCTTCTACCCAGTCAGTCATGTCTCGAAAGAGACATGATCACCCAAAGCGTGTATCAACTGACTGACTGAATATAATAGTTGAAAACATGATTGAGGACAGATTAGGTTCTATAGCCTTGGCTGGCAACCAGTGTACAGCAGGAAGCAATAGCAACTTACTGCGGGATAATCTTCTGCCCAGTCAGTCATGTCTCTTTCAAGACATGATCGCCCAAAGCGTGAATCACGTATGGCACTTAACTGATTGACTGAAGTACAACTAATAAAGGAGAAATGCATCGAGTGTAAGAGAACTAACAACAGAAAAGACATGCTACCCAACAGGATGTATAAAATCCAAAGATAGAACGTTCATAAGAGGAAATACTTCAGCGGTGAGAAAAATACATCGGTGATCTTTTCCACGACAAGACAGAGCAACCGGTAATACACAGAAATACCGATGGGGCAGAAATATTAAAATCCAAAGTGAAAGCTGTACTAGCCAAATTGAAGCCTACCCAAAAATGATGTCTGAAGATGTCGTGAAAGCAAAGATTCGCAACAAAAAACATGTTGTCGCAGGTTCTCTGGTGAACATGGGTGAGAATATTACAACAAATTATGAATGATGCTTTAATAATCAAAAAGAAAAAGTTATAAATTAATCATGGTGACATGTTTAAGTAATAACAATATGCATAAAATAAATTACAATGATTGAAAAGGCCCCTTTTACAAACCGGCAAAACCTTTTGTACCGACCTGATAGAAAGTTTTCTAACAAAGGACGGAAAATGAAACACTGAGATCTGAAGGCGAATTGGCTTGGCGAAAGAGGCTTTCCAGAAGTTAAGTAGAGTATTAAGAGACAGGAAGATTTTGCTGGAAACAAAGAAGATAGTACTGAATTGTTATGTGATGTCTGTCCTTCAATATGGCAGCGAATGCTGGACAATCTCATCAAAAATGAAGGAAAAGACTTGACGCAACCGAAAGGTTGTTCTACAAAAGGATGCTGGGGATACCATGGCCAGAACCATGGCCGTATCTGACTACCGGGCACACCGAGCACGGGTCCGGGCCGATCCGTGCAATCATAGTGAAAATCCGGGCAAAGAAAAATGTCTTCGCCAGAAAACAAACTAAACACTTCACAAAGAAAGAAAGAAAAAAAGAAAGAAAGAAAGAAAGAAAGACGAAGAAAACATCCGAATGAACGCAGTAAAAATCTGTTTATTTATTAATTTTGGGAGAAATGACTGGTTATACTCAGAAAGTCCGAACCCGATTTCCTGCTTTCGTTCACGTTCTGTGCCTAATTTCCATCGGAATAGCCAAAAAAATCCTCAAAAATCATAGTTTCTGGCAACGGATGGCACTGATGATGTCATCACATTGTCAACTAATAAATCCGGGCAATTTTCTCTGTGCCCGGTGTTTTTTTAGCATCAGCTACGGCCCTGGCCAGAACAGTTGTGAGCAACGACGAGGTTTTGTAGAGGAGAGACACGAAAAGGAAACTTAATATCAGAAAAAAAAAACAGCTGAAGTTTCTGGGACATGTAATGAGGAAAGAAGGACTGAAGAATCTGATGCTCATGGGATGGTTAGAGAAAAAGGGAAAATAACGCGTGACATGCTTGATGGACTTCAGCAGATGAATGGGTATTGTGTCAAATAACAGGAGGTGCTAAGAGTTACAAGGAATAGGGAAATGTGGAGGGCCATAATCGCCTACAACCTGAAGGAACACAGCCTATAGAAGAAGAAAAAGAAATAAATTTTAAAGTTCATGCCTGCATAGCTAATTATTGTTGAGAGGAGGTGAGAGGTGGATCAGATTTTGATAAACAAATAAAAATTATAATGTGGATATAAAGTGGGGGATCAATTCTATATTTTAGTCAGTATATAAAGCGATCCCTCACATTGTGACCATACTAGTTTGTATATATTTATATTCTTGATTTAAGATCTTGATGGGAGAGCAGTGTTTGGGAGGGGTAACAAGAGAAAGGGTATTAAGAGATACAAGGGATAGGGAGCTGTGGAAGACCATGATCGTCTACGTCTTGAAGGGACATGGCACAGGGAAGAAAAAAAGAATTCAAAATGATTTTTAAAAATTTTGATGAACTGTTAGAAATTATGCAGCCTCTTAAAAGAAAAACGTTGAATGATGACGAATATTTAAAATTTATGGAAGCAAACAGTTCATCTTTTCGTACCTTGAAGTCCGTCAGGGCATGGATAAACAACCCACAATAATTGCTCTTTGAGTTCAATGGAATGGTATACTAGTCAATTTGAACAGTGTCCTTACTATATATTTAGAGAATCTTGATAAAATCGAAAGTTTGAATGGCAAGCGTTTTAGAAAGACAATTCTGAGTTTAAAAGCCTTTAGCGACAACAGGAGCAACTCTGCAATCTTTCCCAAGAATATGCCAGGGATTAATTCTTTGTGCTGGTCCATGAAAGAACTTATATCATAATACTTACGAACAAGTAATTCATACTATTCTGGCTTATTTTGTTTTATTTTTGACATATCAACTATTTTCAAGTAATTTAATACTAAATTATGTCATTTTGAAGAGGAATAAACAGACATAGGTTTATTTTGCATGGAAGTCAAATAACAAAAAAAAAAAGTAAAAAAAAAAAACGGTAAAAATAAAATCCAATTTGAACGAGAAAAAATCGGTAGACATAAGTTTGGTTTGTAAGAAAGTCAAACATAGTAGCCCTACAATCTGTTGTTAGCGGGGGTAAAATATGACTTTGCTCTCAAACGAAAACCGCACACTTTTAACCTTATATTTCTGAGTATTTACTTTATTCGGACTATTATCCTCATCTTTGTTGCCATTTGTACGACGTTTCAGTCGTCGTACGCTCCGGGCTTCTTCAGGTGCTAGGAATTTCTAACCGAACCCTTTATTACAATCACTAGAGGCACTAGGCAAGGAATTGGGTTCATATACCCCAGTGGTTATAATAAAGAGTTCGGTTTGAAATTCTAAGCACTTGAAGAAGGCCAGAGTGTACAACGGCCGAAACGTCATACAAATGGTAACAAAGACAAGGACAATAGCCCGAATAATGTAAATCCCGCACACTTTTAATCAACTGAGAAAACCCTTTTGGCCTTCCACCAGCCAAGGCTGATGCGAACATCCAGGAGAGTGACTCATTGCTCCTTCTCGGGCTAACGTTTTCCGCTGAAAAAATCTGGAAAGCTTACATTGTATCAATTTCAAGATCTGCTGCTAGAAAAATTGGTTCACTGTGTCGTTCCAGACAATTCTTATCGTCAGAATCTATTTTGTATATTTATAAGCGTACCATTCATGCATCCATCGAATTTTTCTACCACATCTGGTCTGGTGCCCCTCTATTTACAGATTCTTGATAAAATCGAAAGGAGTTTATGTCATTTTATTGGTCCTGACCTGGCATCTCAGTTTCAGTCATGTTTCCACCTCCGTAACATAGCTTCCTTGTCCTTTTTATTATAAATATATTGATAATAATTGTTCCGATGAACTTTCTTTTGTGGTCTCCCGGCTTTATCAATTTAAGCACAGTACTAAATTGGCGCCAATTACAATTGAAATGAAAAAATATAAACGTACTTCAAATCAGATAGACAATAACAATTAAATTAAAAAATGTTTTTTGTCGCTTCAAACGAGACTTACAAATATATGTCTATCCAAACCAGACGCGACATCCCAATCATGAATCTTGACGAAATAATGATAACTTTTTTATATGATAATCAATCAGGGTTAATAGAACGGGCTATTTTTGGAAGTCCTACGCTAGAAAATATCGAATTTCACTATTTGAGGTACTTTTAAAATGAACTTGGCTAATCTGGGTTAAATATAAAGAAAAGTCAGTTGAAAAATTTATTTTCTTTTGGCTTTCAAAGACATCCTAATTAGGCAATCATGTAATAAAGATTATTTTTATTGCAATTTAATATCTATAGCTTTTAAGAACAGAGCGTTTTTATTTTGAAAACTGTGTATGTTTTCCTCAAATTGAGTGTATGTCAACGCGTGTATCTACTCAGATTTGGACTGAAACGGAGTCAGCTGGGCTCTCACTGGGTGCTCCACTATCACCAGTTTATGATAGACTATATTTAATCAATTTTATTTACATTTGCTTCGATATTTAATAAATTTAACAATTCTGAACCACTACGCCATCGAATAGTCTGCGTACAAATTGCTACATGGAGATCTCTTGTCAGGCAGAGGCAAAGAACAATACGGTTCCCAGCTCTACCATCCATTTGCTCAAACCCTTAAATGTAGAATATAAATAAATAGAAACTAGCCTGAACACAAAGTGAGGGATCAGTTTATCTATTGAGTATAATATATAATTGATCCCCCACTTTATATCCACATTAACAAAATTTTTTTTTTTTTTAATCATATCACCCCGAGCAAGGCGGTAACGCCACTGATGTGCAGGGGGCTACGTAAGAGTGAAAAGATTAGAAGAGAGAAAGCCGGAAACCACATCCTAAACAGGGAACAAAGGATGAGCCTCTACACCTGTTTGTTTATTAAATTTTGATTCGGTATAAATCCACCTCTTCTCAATAAGGATTAGCTACACAGGCATGTTTTTTAGATTTATTTCTTCTTCTTTTGTGTCTCTTCAGGATAGTTGTGGATTGTTTACAAAACCACCTTGTTATGCGTTTGTGTACACCGAAGTCGTCTTAAGATCGAATAACTGTCCAAGGATATTTGAAAGTAAAAATTTGAAAGTAAAAAGTTACTTTGAAGTAAAAATAAACAAGAAAAAAATGAATAAATTTTATATAAAAGTTGGCGTTAGCAAGTATCAAAAAATTAGTGTAAGTTTTTTTGTAGGCGTTTCTGAAGAAATATTCAAGGAAGGAACCATATTTTTTCTGTTTATTTATTTTCGCTTTAATCCTGTTTTGCTTCCTTTTGTCATTTTTTTTATCCAAACTTTCATTGTTTAGTGTTAGTTTTTATTTCTTCTTTACTTTTCTTCTTTTCTTTTTACATTTTTCTTTTCTGTTTTCTTTTCTTTCTTCTTTTCTTTATTTTTATGCGTTTCTATTAATTATTTGAAATGATTTTCCTTCTTTTTTTTCTTCCCTCTTTTTCATAATCCTTTCCTGTTTTTTTTTTCTTTCTTTGTTTCTTTCTTTCTTTGCGATTCACACTTCAACCACGTTTTATTCCAACTTCTCATCGCCCTGTTTCCTGATTTCTTTCTCAGTGTCTCGGCTTGGGTGTGAGAATACTTGGTGCAACGTCACCAAGTCCCGCCCAATCTTCCTGGACAATTATATATAAAGACAGATGAAGAGAAGAGTACTTCATCAGTTCTTCTTCGCCAATCAATGGTTCCGTTATTCACACGAAGAGGTAAGTGCTACATATTATTTATTTACCTCGTCGATTGACTCTCCTTTCTGTCAATGACGATGAGAAAATCCGCCTTGATTACGGGAGACTAATTGGAAATTAAGGAAAATCAAATAAAAAAGGGGACAAAACAAATTAACACTTTGTCCCACAACATATTCATTTAGATAAATATTTACATATATTCATATACACCGATATATTCATACATACACTTATTCATTAACAGTTGTGAATATCTCTCTTCCTGCATACAAACATATATACATACACATATAATATATATATATAACCCATGCACACACATACAAAAACGCATACACACACATATATGTCATTCGCATACAATCTGTTTCGCTGCATCAGCTGGTGCATCCACTTGCTTTCAGCCGGGATCGAAACTCGACCGGTTTGGTGTCAGTCGGAGTCTCTACTCCCTAAGCCATAGGCGTATGGAAGTAGAAATGAGAAGCTTTTGCGTGATTATATATATATATATATAGTTCTCCCGGTGTATGCACTATATATATATATATATATATATATAGTGTATGCACCGGAAGAACTCAGTTCATGATTGAAAAGTGATATATATTTTGGCGAAGTTAAAAGCTGTTTATCTTTGTAATATACTCCTGAAGATAATCTTGGAAAAGATCGAAAGTACTTGGGTTAACTAAAACTACGACACCTTCGTTAATGAATTTCATCTTAACATGAAAAACTGATGAAACAACTGGAAATGATCAGTATAAAAATAAATAGACACAATATGTTTATATTATTCAATGAAACAAGTTTGCATGAAGATATGCTATCTAAATACACAAAATACACACACGCACAAACATCTATTTATCTATATATATAGATATATATATACTTGTGTTCTTCTTTATACGAGGAACCACTGTCCAATCTGCTTGCAGTAGCAAAATATAATGTCGGAAAAATATCCGTTGATTCCTTTGGATATTGTTTATGTCGTTCACATTGTAGAAATGATTTTTTTTTTTTTCATTTCAAAAATGAAAAACATCTTAAAGGACGAGTGTCAACGATATTTTATAATCGTACCGACGATATGGAAACTCACCGTGGAGCAGTGGTTACACACCTAACCTTACAAATATTAATTCTGAGGTGAATTTAAATCACGTTGATGACCTTACTACCAAACTAAATTCTCTCCCCCCTCTCTCTCTCTCTCTCTCTCTCTCTCTATATATATATATATATATATATATATATATATATGTTTACGTTAAACGCTGTGAAATGTACAATCCGAGATACAATACCAAAGTACTTATTACCATAGTTTGTGGTGCCACTTGATGATAAACAACCGCAAAGTTTTGATGACTCGGCTGCCTTGAGTCTGGAAACGCAATTTGATACAGCCGTGCAGCCTCGCGTCCATTACCATTTGCACAGTTTTAATTATAAATCATATCTGCCTCCTCACGATATAAATATCCTGCCAACGTTAAACGAAACACTTCCCGGTTAACTCACTACTACACACGTTATTAAGTTTAAAGAAACTGTACGGAAAGTGGCGCTGTAATGCCTTGTAGACTCGATCCATAGATTGTGGTGTCACGAATTCTGTCTCAGCAACGTGACAATGAACAGCAGCAAAGGTTGAATGACTCGGCTACCTTTGTTATGGAAACGCAATCTGATACAGCCTCGCATCCATTACCACTCGCGCGAATGTATGTAAAATTTCCTACTATTGTTAAACGGTACACGTCTCAGTTAACTCACTACTACACACGTTAAACACTGAAGACAGACTCGCCACAAATGTACACGAATAACAAATGTAACCTCGTCAACACAGTACCATCTGCCGTAAACTTTCTATATTTTTAATAGCTCAAAAAGAACGGTTTGCTGACATATATTTATATCAACTTTTGTCCTTGTTTTGGTGTGAGGAACCGGCCCCCAAAATTTGTGAAAGTATTTTTGATACACCGTACATATGATAAAATATAGTTTTCAGGTGTGTTATATTTATGGGTTAAAGTGCTCAATTTCAGGGAAAGAGCATATGTACATATAAAAGTGGACATTGAAGTCAACATTCAAAGGTGATAGTCTGTTTCCTGATAAACGCAATCATCAGGCCATGTGTGTTGTGTTTTATATATATTGGAAAACGATAAATTTGCATTGATATAAATTCGCATAGATCAAGAAAACATTTAGAAAAATAGCAAAGTGGAAAAAATCTTCGTGTGACGTGCTTTGTCCGTCCAGGATTCCATTGGATCAAATATGTGCTCGCATCGCTGGAAGCATTATAGATGGTTCAGCAACCTTCTGTTTATGAGGTCCATTGAATCAAGAATTATGAGTAGAAGTGCTAAAGGAGAATTGGCTCCTATATTTAACTGATTTGACTGTAAAAAGGTGAGACCTAATTGCCAATCTAGTAGCTCGAGTACATTCGTGTAGAAGGGGCACCAGAAATCTAAGCTCGTCGGAGTAAAAGCCTTGAAAATATTTATAGAAGAGACAGAGGGAAGTCACATTTTGTCGGTGATAAAGTGACTGGAGTTGAGCTGTCAGGTCGGGGTCGATTACATTGCAGATTCTCCTTTGAAGTTCGTTGAGAACCCTGAGATCAATAGCAGGAGCGCCCGACCAAATATGGCAACAGTATTTCAATGCATGGGTGGAAGGCAGATTTATATATGTGCAAGATGGATTCAGACGAGAAAAAACTTCCTGGCCAGACAGTGAATGTCACATAGTTTTCTTTATTGTCTATTGATTGACAGAAAGAAAATTCTAAAAATGATCTTACGGATTCAAGATCATACATGGCCTTTCGTTTCCGTTCCACATATTTGGTATTATTAAAATCATTCTTTTTCTTTTTTCTAATTAAGTAATTATGTTTCAGTATTTCGGCAAAAGTTTAATTTTAAATCTTCATAGAATTTTTAAATATTTATATGTGGTTGGTCGAACCAATATTTTCTTTCAAAGATTTTGCTTGACGTCATTTTCGTCTTTGATGATCGTTTTTGTAAAGTAAACTTTCTACAAAGTTAATTACAAATTAGATATTTTATAACGAATCGTCAACATCTTGTCAAAAAAAAAAAAAGAAAAAAAGATATTCAGAAAAACCTTACCTGGGAAATATTCATGTTACCAATTTTTACGAACCTATTTAGCGTCTGTCGCTTCTGCCCTACAGCCATTTGTAGAAGCGTCAAAGTTTATAAAGGATTAGGAGTGATAATCTCA
This sequence comes from Ascarosepion bandense, assembly GCA_037127315.1. Lineage (NCBI taxonomy): Eukaryota > Metazoa > Mollusca > Cephalopoda > Sepiida > Sepiidae > Ascarosepion > Ascarosepion bandense. Next base: position 64,291 of record JBBBDQ010000418.1, read on the forward strand.
TTAAACAATATTAACAGTCATCTTATTCTTTTATTTTAAAATCGTAAATCTTTCCAAAATGGCGTACTGCAGTTAAGTACTACCTGTTTACATTGTGCAGAGTAGTCACCACATTTCACAGACTTAATGTTTTATAGAATTTTAAAAATATTGGCTTACTGTAATACATTCTCGAAATCAAATGATCAATAGACAGAATTTGCCCGCTTTTAAATTCGATAAATTCGACAACAGATTTTTTTAAATATATCTGTCGTCTGCTTTATCCAATAACGATTATAATGCAGATAAAAAAGACGCTTGGCATTGATATTTTTATCTTCGAGAGTATATGACATAAGCTAATATTTTTTAATAATATAAAAGTTACACATTCTATATAAACCAACACTGCGTTTCTTTTTTGAATAGTTTGTATAAGAGTATACGGGCTGTTGCGTCGATGTTTTATCAGTGCAAAGCAAAACAAAAAACAAAAAAACAAACTTCACTTCGCTTAATTTGTTAAACCCAAAGATACAATTAGGTATTAAAAAAAAACTTTTGAAGACATATTATGGAACACAAGGATAGAAATCTAGATACAAGATTGTTTTTCCAAAATTTTACCAAGTTTATTGGCATACATCAAAATTTTACGAGATTACAAAATTATTCTGAATAAACAACTACTTGTCTTCTACGTAGATTCCTCATCGGTGCCACCGTTTGAGCCCATATTCAACTTCAATGCAATCACACATGATCAAGATTGGCGTAACAAAATGTAAGTTTATTAGCATCACTAGTCCCAGCATTGTTGACAATTGGATTCAAAGAAGAATTATAGGAAAACGAAGAAAAGTTTACGAACGCAATCCGTTACTTGTTGGCAATCACTGGAGAAGTAAACAAGTTGTGTATCAGCTTATGATATGGGGTCCAAATTAGGGGAAAAGATGAAGAGGTAGGCCAGTAAGAATCATCTGTCAACCCGTTAGACGACACCGGAATCAGAAGCGAATGTCTAGATGAAGGTGTGGGTACTTGAAATATTTGAGAAGTTGTGTTCGTTTGAGGACCATCAGATAGATAGATAGATAGATAGATAGATAGATAGATAGATAGATAGATAGATAGATAGATATTAAAAGGCATAGATAGATAGATAGATAGATAGATAGATAGATAGATAGATAGATAGATTGATTGATTGATTGATTGATTTAATATTTAACTATTTGAATTCGATCTCTAGGTTGAGTAATGCAAATGATATACTGAGCAAACTCTATCCCCAAAAGTTAGACTGAGTTAAGATGGCGATTCTGGTTTCCATAGGTTAATATATAACGTGCTTTCAGTCTATTAGAAAATGCCTGTTACATTCTTGATGACCAGTGAAAGGTGTTTTCTGTTTCTTTGATAAAAATGAAAATCTACGTGATGTCACGTCAGAAATCCAGTAACCCATTAGGGTTGCAAGGGCACAACATGTACTGTATACTTGACGTGTCTAGAGCAAACATAATTTGGCAGAACCCATCCCCCATACGGTTTTATTTTAAATTTAAACTTTTCCTTCTTCTAGACTGTTTCCAGCTGAAGACAAGAGATTCCTAATCAGCCCTGCTACTTAAAACCATAGTTAAGTGTAGAAGAAATAGTCATAAATTTTCTAAGGGTATTTATGTGAAAGCAAACGTAACGAACACGACTGAAATTCGAACTTGAATTGCTGATTACTCTATTCAACTCGCTAACCACTACACCACTTGAATACTAAGAAGATCTATTTATATAAACTTAAAAAGTACCCACAATTAACGAACCTACAATTATTTTATCTACAAACACCCTATCCCATAGATCAGTCAGTTAAGTGCCATACGTGATACACGCTTGGGCGATCATGTCTCGAAAGAGACATAACTGACTGGACAGATTTTCCCGCAGTAGGTTGCCATTACTTTCTGCGGTAGATTATATTATTATAATTATAATAATTATATTATTATATGCGGTGGGTTATATTATTATATTAATAAGTATTAATTATTGGGGGATCAGTTTATTACTTCATGACAATAGAAAACAGATTCCCCACTTTAGGTCCAACAGAAGCTTTAATTGTATTCGTTTCCGATTATATTAATTTGTACTAATTCTAGGGGGATCAATTTATTACTTCGTAACAATAGAAAACAGATTCCCCACTTTAGGTCCAATAGAAGCTTTAATTGTATTCGTTTCCGATTAAATTAATTTGTACTAATTCTAGGGGGATCAGTTTATTACTTCCTGACAATAAAAATTGATCCCCCACTTTAAGCCCAGTAGATGCTTTAATTGCTTCCGCCTATTAAGTGAGTTAAGTGTGTTACGCGATACACGCTTGGGCGATCATGTCTCGAAAGAAACATGACTGACTAACTGAGTAGAAGGTTTTCCCGCATTAGGTTGCCATTACTGTCTGTGGTAGACTGATTGCCAACCAAAGCTATAGAACCCAATCTGTCCTGGTATTTAACTTCTATCTGAAGAGAGTAGAGATGGATTAATACTTTTCCCAAGGTTATTTTCGCGTGTGTGAATGCAACCATTTCGACTGGAATTCTAGTCGCATAGATACATAGGCAAATTTTCAGGGTTTCCCATCGGTGTCCACTGTCATTAACATTACCAATCCGACTCATAGGGTTGTTCTTATTTGCTCTGACAGTCTAAATATGGCTGCCGTTAGAAAAAGAATGTCAATAAATTTTTGTAATTTTTAATCAGAATAAATTTCAGCATCCAATCTGCATGTTGTGAATTGCAAATCCGAAAGAAAGGTAACTTCAATGGACAGAAATAAACTTAAAATCTTACAGAATTTTTATGTATCTGTTGTATGTGTAATGTATGTGTGAAGTGCATTCTGTCTTCTGAGTCAGTTCGAGAATTTTCCCACAATGCAGCGCGTCACGTTTCGAGTTACGCAACTTGTAATGTAAGCCACGTTTTAGAATTAGATTTATTTTAAAAAACAACAGGTGCACTTACGGTACAAGTACACGTATAAATGTGTTTATATACACAACTGTGCAAAAAGAATTAGGACAAGAACTATTTTATCTTTTAAGGCATCAAAAGAAAGTATAAAATCACCCCTTCCCTAACACTTTTGTCCACTACCGGTACTGTGCAAAAGTATTAGGACAGGGGGGGATTTTCTTAAAAAACCTCACTGAAATTCAAATACAGGGTGAAAAGCTTTGTAAGAATTATTTAACTAAAAAAGAAAGAGGAAGGAAGGATTCAGAATTTGAACTGGCCCCCACAAAGCCCTGATCTCAATCCTATTGAACATCTATGGGATATTTTGGATAAAAAAATTGATAAATATAATGTTACTTTGCAAGACACACTTTGGGAAAAAATACAAGCTGCTTGTCAGGAGATACCATTAGATACATTGAAGAAGCTTGTGATGTCAATGGCTGACAGAATGAAGGCTTTGATCAAAGCAAAAGGCTATTATACTAAATATTAAATTTATTTTGTAACAAGTATTTTTTCTTGTTAAAGTTCTTGTCCTAATACTTTTGCACAGTACTATATATATATATATATATATACACTAGGTGCGATTGGTAAATTGTCGCAATTTTTTATTATTTCAAAGCGAAAGGCTATTAGACTAAATATTAAATTTATTTTGTAACAAGTATTTTTTCTTGTTAAAGTATTTGTTGAGTAAATCAAATAAGATTACTTTAATTAAATTGTTTATTTTCAGTCAATATGCCTCATAAAAGATAAAATAGTTCTAGTCCTAATACTTTTGCACAGTACTGTATATATAAAGGAATTATTCAAAAGCAAGGACATTGGGTGCAGTACGATGAAAAATGTACAAGATCGTTGGGTAAACCCGGCCATGCATCAACACCGGCGGCAAAGCCTAATATCCATGGTTCGAATCTTCTACTTTGCATTTGGATGGATCAACTGGGTGTAGTTTATTATGGGCTGCTCAAACCGACCGAGATCATCACGAGAGATCGTTTTCGACTCCATTTGAAACGTTTGAGCCGAGTATTGAAGAAAAACGGCCGCTATACAAGCAGAGACACAACAAAGTGGTTTTGCAACATGACAATTTTAGGCTACATGTTGCAAAACGAATGAAAACCTATTTGGACACACTTAAATGGGAAGTCCCAGCCCACTTGCCGTATCCACCTGACATTGCCCCGTCCAATTATTACCTGTTCTGATCGGTGGCACATGGCCTGGCTGAGTAGCACTTTCATTCTTATGGAAATGACAAAAAATGGTTCGACTCGTGGTTAGCCTCAAAGGACGTGTCGTTTATCCAACGTGGAATTCAAATGCTGTCAGAAAGATAGGGGAAAGTAGTGGACAGCGATGGACATTAATTTCAGTGACATGATTCTTACTAACTTTTGGAAATAAAATATGACTTTTCATGAGAAATCAACGAGAAATCTTATTCAAGATCCTAACATATATATATATATATATATATATATATATATATATATATATATATATATAAAAGCAATCGGAGTCTAACCGTACTGATGAGCTGTGATACAGCAAAACAGATCTGTCTGCGGGTGACTATATATATATATATTATAATAAAGTGAAAGAACCCCGTAGATTAAAACCTACTGTTCAAGTATTTACTTTTATAAACTTTGCTCGATACAGAGTAGAGATTAATATTTTAATTTTGTTATTACAATGGTTTATAAATGTATATCACTACAAAAAAATTATTGTTTACCCATTTAAAAATGTATGTTCCCACTATGTATCTTAGGTAGTCAGTCAGTTAAGTGCCATACGTGATAGACAAACACACACACACACACACACATATATATATATATATATGCAAACTTATCACTACACTCGTTTCGAAAAACCCTCCGCGTATATACGTGGAAAGAAAAAAGGTTGTAAAAAAAGAAAGAGCTAAGCACATACGTAGCCCAAAGAAACAACCCGAAACGAGTAATCAATAAGAAAAAAGCGCTCAATACGTAAACAGGATAGAATAAGTAAATTAACTTGTATGTGTGTATATATATATATATATATGTGTGTGTGTGTGTGTGTGTGTGTGTGTGTGTGCGTCTGCTTTTGTACGCGTGTAAGTGTGTGTGTGTATATATATATATACATACGTGTGTATGTGTGTGTGTGTGTGTGCACTTGTTGAATTGATATACTCCTTAAGTTAATATTTTTATTTTTTATGTTTATTAATTTTCTAATTTAAATCTAATTTTGAGATTTATATTTAAATTTAGATTTGTATGTCAAATTTTTTTCCTAAAAATTTAATATTTATTAATATTTATTTTTTATTTAAAAATTTGTCCGCATTTATTTAAAGTAAAAATCGTTAATGGTTTATTTTTCAACACGAATAATAACAATTTCCCTTGTTTCTATGGAAATAGATTTTTTTTCTTTTCTTAGCTTACTTCCCTGTCAACCACCCCTTCCCCCTTTTACTCCTTTCATTTTTCTTTTTTCTTTCTTTTCTTTTTCTTCTGCCCCTATCATTTCTTTCGCCCAGACAAGGCTAAATTTCAACTTTTAAACGCTCGACTCATTTAAGGAGTAGGGGTTTAAAAAAAAAATAGACATAGATTTCTGTCTGCTTTCTTATTAATCCCACCCCTTTAATTTTCTGAAAAAATTTTTTGACTTCTCCCGGTAAAATATCTTTGTTCATTTAGTCATTGGTTTTTTTTAAATAAAGTTCATTGCTGAGGACGCGAGAATTTTCTCGTAGAAATAGCCATTCAACGAATCTGAACATAATATCGAAATTTTGTTTTATTATATATATATATATATATATATATGATAATACAGTTAAAATATGTTAGAATTAGTAGAATTTAACGTATTTTTGATTAGTAAACCTTTAACCAAGAAAGTGATTATTAGAACGACACTATCTAATAAATTACTAGAAGTTCAAGTCAGTAATCTGACCGACTCAAGTTTTCACGCCAAAAAGCTCATTACGACCATGTTCGATGAATCCATCAAAATCTATCGAATTAGAATTCGTTCCAATGATTATAAATATGGGATGTGATAATTATAATTATTATAGATATACAAATGGAAGGAAATTAAATTATATTTTTATTATTTTGATCTTTTATTTGATTCTTTCATGACTCATAAAATTTACATTTTTTAGAGATTTTATCCTGAAATCTTTTGCTTTGAATTTAGAAACACGTTTCTTTTGTTGTTTCTTTGTTTGCGCTTATAATCCGGGATTAAACCTAAAAATGCTTTTGCATGTAAGACTGTATCATCAGTTTTCATAATTAATGACAGCCATGATTTAAGTGAAATAATGCAGGTCAACTCAATTGCATTGTCATATCCATTAGGTTGCATTTATTTTGTTTAGTTGTTTTTGTAGCTAAAAAAACAAGGCGTTTGAAGCCCTCCTTATAGCTTTCTCTCCCTCCCTCCTCTCTCTCTCTCTATATATATATAAACACGTGATTATATATAGTTATACTCGTCTCGAAAACCTTCCTCGAAAATTTTCGAACGAAGATAAAAAAAAGTCAGCTTTCCCTGACAATCTGTTTTTGGAGAAACCTAGGTAGGTTCGTCTGGCTCATTAGGCTCTCTCTCTCTCTCTCTCTCTCTCTCTCTCTCTCTCTCTCTCTCATATATATATATATATATATATATTATGCTTTCATTACGATTGAACTCTCTAGAAAAAAGAGAATTTTAAAAATAGTTTCTACTTCTATGATATTTGCATTACTCTTCAAAAATGAATTGAGTTCTTTCGGTGACTGGCATGTGTATACACTGCATATATACAATGTTAAAATTTCCCTTCTCTGATTCCATGCGCCTATAGCTTTATGGGTAGAGACTCCGACTGACACAAAATCGGTCGAGTTTCGATCCTGACCAGAAGCAAGTGGATGTGTCTAGTCATACTGATGAGCTGTGATACAGCGAAACAGGCTTGTATGTGGATGACTAATATATATATATGTGTGTGTGTGTGTTATTCGTGTTCTTACATACGCAGGCAGAACAACTGTATTTCGTATTTTGATTTAACCATCAGGCATTTATGTGCTGTCGACATCAGTATATTCATAACATACAAATATAAATATAAATTATTCATATATATATATATTCATATTCATTCTATCGTGAGAAATTCTCACGAAATCAGCTGACTAAAAATACAGTATGCTGAATGTTTCGGGCTTTTCACACAGTTGAGGAAGAAATAAAAAAACAAAGTTCTTCGGGGCAAACGAGATTTTCTTAGAGTTTTTAGGATAGGGTCTCCGATGTTTGACAGCATTCGAAATTATAATAAGAAAAAACATTTTTCAAATCCGAAAAATAACGTGCAAGAAATGCGAAATATTTTAAATACATAACTAATACGTGATGAAAAGTGTTCCTAATTTTCCAGTTTTAAATTTTCTTATGAATAGCATCTTCTCAAATCTGTTTCTCTACACACAAAAGAATTAATTCGTAATCGTGAAAACAAAAACGTTGATACGATGAAGCAATAATAATAATAATAATAATAATAATAATAATAATAATAATTGCAAAGAAGCAGTGATAACATGAGGAGGTGCTGAAAAGTGATGGGTTTCAAATTGTTGGCAAAGGGTCGGGTGAGGCTTTCACTAAAATCACTAAATTTGGATACTGAATTTGGTGACTTAGCAATTGTGACTTCAATTTCTGGGATGGGCAGAAATACAATAAGCAATAATGGAACAATAAGAATCAAGAAAATCTTAGTTCGAATGTCACTGAAGATTATTCAGATTTACGGATATTTGAAGAAAGCTAGGGATTTTTTGGAATTTTGTGACCGTAACAATAAAGATGAGGACAATTATACGCAATAGATATGATAGATAAGAGAGAACCTGTTTCTAAAATAAATAAAATTAATCCCACGATTAAGCAAAAAAAAAAACAAAAAAAAAAACAAAAAAGAACATCAAAATGTTTTTTTAATCGCTTTTTGGTCGAGTCGAGAACTTTTCGGCGTCAATTCGAAAAAGTTAATTAGAAGAGAGGCAGGCAGGCAGTCAGTTAAGTGCCATACGGGATATACGCTTTGGGCCATCATGTCTCGAAAGAGATACGACTGACTGGGCAGAAGGCTTTCCCGCAGTAGATTGTCATTACTTTTTACAGCAGACTGGTTGCCAGCCAAGGCTATAGAACCTAATCTGTCCAGTTATTTAACCCATAACTAGAGGGAAGAGAAAGATTAATACCTTTCCCACGGGTATTTGTGCGCTAGTGAATGCAAGGAATTCAACTAGAATTCGAACTCTGCTCTCCAATTTGTCGTTCCGAGTCGATATCCACTACACCACAACGTACATTCATATTCGTTGTGGTGCACTGAATATCGACACGGAACGACAAATCAGGGAGCAGAGTTCGAATTCCAGTTGAATTCCTGGCATTCACTTACGCACAAATACCCTTGGGGAAGGTATTAATTCGTTTTTTCCCTCCAGCTATGTGTTTAATAATAGGACAGAATGGGTTCTATAGACTTGGTTGGCACCCAGTCTACTGGAGAAAGTAATGGCAACCTACTGCGGGATAATCTTCTGCTCAGTCAGTCATGTCTCTTTCGCAGACATGATCGCCCAAAGCGTGTATCATGTATGGCACTTAACTGACTGAATAGTTGAAAAGACAATTAATGCTTCTACTGGGCATAAAGTGGGGGATCGGTTTTCTGTTGTTGTGAAGTATTAAACTGATCTCCCCTCTTTCGAGACATGATCACCCAAAGCGTGTATCACTTATGGCACACAACTGACTGACTGGTACGTTACAGCTAATTTAAAATTCACATCTTTGTTTATTTACAACAATTTTATATTTACAATATTCTAAAAACTAATCCAACTATAGTAAAACTAATGCTATGCAATATTCATTAATATTCGTCTCTACTTCTGAGATTTACACATTGTTCGGACTGCTGTTCTCATCTTTATTGCCATTCAGGACGTTTCGGCCAAATCGTTTTGAAAAAGGCAATAAAAATGAGGACAACAGTCCGAACAATATAAATAATGCACGATTTATCATCTACAAATTTATAAAAAATAAATATGAAAATAATTTTTATTCCTATTTACCAACTAGCAGTATAGACCAGCGTTGCTCGGGTGTAATGAAAGCTTTAAAACTAATCCATGGTCCTGGAGCTCAGACTCTTTGGACGTTGGCACGAAAGACTAAAAAGCAATAGTTGTTTCCAGTTAAAGCGAAACTGTAGTCTAAAAGAAAAATGAATGGCTGTAAGTCAAATTTTGATTTCCTGTTATCGATAACAAATAAGCTTTTTTCGTCGTAAACTGAATTTTGAAGGCTAAATAAGTCTTCTGAGTAAATGGTATCATGGCTGAGACTAAGAACTACAATTATACCTACTTAGAGCCAAACCCGAAGCGAAAACTAAAATAAAAGGGCTGAAATAAAATACAGACATACAGGCAGATAAACAGACACGCACACAAACATCTTGCCTTATATATATATATATATATATATATATATATATATATATATATATATATTATCGATTTTCTGCACTATTGTAAAAACTGCAACCTTGAAACTTCTGAATATCGTTTCTTCTGTTTTTGTCTATGAGTGTATCAAATTTGATTAAAATCGGACCACTCCTTCTATAACCCGATTTTTTCGCTTATCGATTTTCGATATTTATCGGGGGTACCTCGACACAAAACCTAGTTGAGAACACTCGCAGACGCTTATAGTACAACTGTGCAAATTTTCAAGAAAATCGGTTCAGGCGTTTCGGAGTCTATAGGTAACGGACACACACACACACACACAAAGTTTCATTTATAAATAAGTTTAGATTTAGTAAATATGTGTACCAACTTTAAGGAAATCCTTATTATTTCCCATTTTATAAAGTCTGAATCAATTGGCAATTCGCCGATGTTTTGGCAGCCATTCCAATAAAAAATATAATAATTTAAATAAACAATCTAATAAATAGTTGATTTTCTAAGCACCGCTTTAGATGTAGCACAAGTCCGAAAAGATAAGGTAACCAATGATGATTGAACTCACGACTCAGTTATTATAAGTTTTGGCAAGACAAGTTGGTTAACCATTACACCACGCCGAGGTTCCTTAAACACCCTCCCAAATAGTGTTCATTATTTTTTATGTTAGTTCTCAAGAACAATGAAAATGTATAAATTTACTTTCATATCTTTAGGTTTTATTACTGTTCTAAACATCACTTAAAAAAGAAAACATTGCCGAGGGAGTGAAAGTAGTTAAGATAAAAGCGGTGTCATGGGAAAAACCACCTTTTTGACACTTCGAATTTTGCTGGCACGAAAGTTCATGTGTGTCGATGTTCCATTTAGCCAACTCCTTCCTAATGAAACAGACTCCCGAGGGGGTGCTTCCGTTTTCACATCTTCAAGTCTAGAATCAAGCGCTTTCTATCCTATATATCTACATCTATATTGTTATTATTATTTTACAAAATTTTACTAGGCAGCCAGGAAGCCTTTTCTTTGGCCAGCCAATAAGAGGAAGAGACTACCATAGGGAAGAGAGCACAAAATCTGGACACCACAATGGTTCATTTAGTGCACATTTTATCGTGCAGTATTAACAAAAGAACCACTCTGTTTTCATTTAGAATTATTCACTTGGCAATAAATACTAGAAATAGTATGAAATACATCATTGAAGTGGCCTAATAATTACGGCCGATAGTATATATATATATATTTGCCTTGTAAAATTTTGCAAAGTAATAATAAGAAAAGAACCATTCTATTTTCATTTCGCAATAAATATTAAAATGGTATGGAGTACACCATTTCTTTTAAAAAGCTGGGGTGGCCTAATATTTATGGCCGAAAGTATATATATATATATAAAATCTACAGGGTGCGATGGGTAAATTGTCGCTATTTGTTTTGTACAATTTTGCAAAGTAATAATAACAAAAAAATCATTCTATTTTCATTTGGCAATAAATACTAAAAATGGTATGAAATATATCATTTCTTTTAAAAAACCGAGGTTGCCTAATAATTATGGCCGATATTATATATATATATATAGCAAATCTACAGGCTACGATGGGTAAATTGTCTCTCTTTGCCTTGTAAAATTTTGCAAAGTAATAATAACAAAAGAACCAGTCTATTTTCATTTAGAATTATCCACTTGGCAATAAATACTAAAAATGGTATGAAATACATCATTTTTTTAAATAATTATGGCCAGTAGTATACATAATATGCCCTTCTTATTTCTTTCTCTTATGTATGTCATTTTCAACCAGTAACCACCTACTCTGAGTGGCTCTTTGGCCTTGTATTGAGAGAACATAATAATAATAATAATAATAATAATAATAATAATAATAATAATAATAACTTTTTGATTTTAACAGACATGAGGATCATACGCAGTGTGTTGACTGTTTTACTTCTGCCGTTGTTGAGTTTCGCTCTCCAAGGACAAAGCGAGTTGCCGGAGCATTTTCTGAAATGCATAAACCGATTGCACGCAAATGAGTCGACAAACGTAGATGATAACTCGAAATTGCGCTACTGTAAACAGCGACTTATCCTTCAAAACATCAAAACAGTGAACAAGAACTACATAGACCAAGTGCGGTCGCATCTTCACAAGGAGCTGCAACCTCGCTTAGAATCCAACATTTTCCACCCAAACAGTCACTCAGGTGCGCATCACCCGTTGAATCCTGCGCCATTAACTTCTATTCAACGTCGAGTTCGAAAAGAATATAGAATGTTGACGGACAGAGAAAGAGCAGATTTTCACAGAGCCATTAATTTACTCAAAGAAGACAAGGTAAGAACAACGTTCACTTTTACCGCATATATATATATATATATATATATATATATATATATATATATATATATATATATACAGAAAGACAGAAAATCTAAGCGCGAGCCAATATTGAGCGCTTTAGTGTTAGGGTTTCGTCTTGGGTTTTTTTTTTCTTACGAATGCTTGACTTTTTGTTCATGTACTTCGTTTGTTTCTTTTTGTATTTCCCCTTCTTTTCCCTCCGAGTTCGTCCTCGGTGGGTTGTTCAAGACGATTTAAATTATAGCTTAATTAGTACCAGTTTTGACAGTTAGTTCTGTTACTATTAGTATTGTAATTACTATAGTTTACAATATATATATATATATATATATATATATATATATATATATATATATATATATATAGTGTAACGAGGCAGCAAATAATTTTCTAAATATATACTGTTAAATGTAAGAGACAATGAATGTCTATTATGTTTAATCATGAGCCGTTCGAAACGTCGTATTTTGGCTTTAATTTCAGTTGAAAATAAAGACAAAAATTCTCCAACATTTGAATAATTTTTTATTAATTTGGTTCTAAGCTTTCGGCTCACATGAGCCATCTTCATAGAGGTTATTAAGACGGTAACACAATAACATCCACCATCAGCGCCGATTTTATTTTGTGTCGACATAAAACTCCGCTAGGTAACGGCAAAAGTTACCAAAAATAACAAACGCAGTTCGCAAATTTGCAATGCGGTTCTATGACGTCACACCGCGTGATAGCGCGAAATGACAACAGAACCATGTATTCAAATGCAATGTAATGTGTTATGACCAGATTTGAACTGGATTTTATTAAGTGTGGGTTGTTTGGATTTAATGTACATGGCCTCCAATATCTATTGGAGGCCATGTACATTATATATATATATATATATATATATATATATATATATAATGTACATGTTATATATATATAATATATATAGTACATGTATATATATATATATATATATATATGCATATATATATATATATATATATATATAATGTACATGTTATATATATATAATATATATAGTACATGTTATATATATATATATATATATGCATATATATATATATATATATATATATATATATAACAACAGACGCATCTACGTAAGCACATATCTTCACGTGTGCATGTTGTTTACATTATTACTGCCTTTAAATTAAAAAAAATTTCATAACATTTATTTATTTTCTTTTAAAATGTTGTAACACTTTTCCTGCTACAAGGCAATATTTGATTTTTAAACTGTAATATAGTCCCTGATGATGAACGATGACGTTCGTAAGTACTAGGACAAGGTTTGGATAATTTTATACCAATGTAATTCGGAAATAAAAAGTCTAATCAGAAAATATGAAAAAATTCAAAAGAACATATATAAGACTATGTTGTCTCTATCGTTTAACACAACTTGTTTAATATTATATATATATATATATATATATATATATATATATATATATATATATATATGTAAATATTTTTATTTTATTTTATATATATAACTTTAATCCAAAAGGAAAAGCAGGTAGCTAAATCTCAAAAACCCGATCCTAATTAATATTAAAACTGATCAAGGTGGAGGGCTCAATGCAATTTATATTCAAATTACAGAGCCAATTATAAAATAAAATAAATTCCGATGTTCAAATCAGTTGTATGGCCAGTTTTACGAAAAATTTCTAAAAGAAATTTCGCGTATCATCAGCAACCTTTATTACAAAAACCAATTTACAAAATAAACAAAGATATTTTACCGGCGGAAGTTCAAAAAAAATATTCATCACGGAACAATTAAAAGGGTGGGATTAATAAGAAAGCAGACGAAAAACTATGTCTATTTTTATTTTTAGAGTTTTTGAAAACCCTTACATTTAAACTAAGTCGAGAGTTGAAAGTGGAAATTTAGCCTTGTCTGGCTCTAAGAAATGGAAGAGGGAAGACTAAAGGAAAGAAGGAAGTAAAGGAAAAAGAAAAAAGTGGGAAGTGGGGTTGACAGGGAAGTAAGCTAAGAAAAGAAAAGAAAAATAATCTCCATAGAAACGTTAACAAACGTGTTGACAAATAAATTATAGCGGTTTTTGGTTATATATATGTATATATATACTCTCAGCAGAATTCATTTCGCACCTTTGTGTCTGGCATATTGCTGCAACATACGGCCTGGTGCTCCTGCAATGCATATAGAGATTTATGACAAAATACAAACAAGGATTTGCAGTTCCAACTGAGAATATTTTTATATACATATATATTAGTTTTATGTCTATCGATTATTTTACTTTATTCGTGTAGCAAATATATACCTATGTATTCGCAGATCTCTGCACCATCAAAGCTTCCCATTGTAGTGTCCAAGTTTCCTTCTTTGTTTATCCATACGTTTTCATTGTCGAATGATTTTTGCGCGTGTGTAATAATTTTTATTTCGTTTATGTTTATTTTCATTTGTTCTTGAGCTACAAATTTAGCCTTATCTAGCATTGGTTAGGTTATAGAATGTTAGACATTTTTTATAGCTCGTTGGATAAATTAGCAATTATGTTTGTTTTTTTATGTTGCGGAACTAGTATACATATTTTTGTGTTTTCACTGATTTCTTCCTAACTTCTTCCTTAGCTGTAAATTCATTTTTTCTAATATTGTTTTACTTATTTTACCGAGTTCACTTTTGGTAGAGTTTATTAATATGCATGTTGGGTTTGTTTTTGTTTTGAATCATTTCACCCCAAGCAAGACATTCCACTGCCACTATTGTGCATGGGGCTACATAGGGGAAGGTAAATAGAAAGAGTGGTTAGATATAGGAAATGTCAGAAGTGGGTGATAGATAATTGGGTGGGTGGGAAGAGTGTTTGAAAGAATGGAAGCGTGTTAGTGTGTTAGGAGGTGTCTGTTGACCTTACAGTTAAACTCCTGGAGATTGTAGCCGCCTGGGAAGCAGTCATGTGGAAGTCAAAATGTGCTACATTTATAAATGTAGATTTATAAATGTGCAGGATAGATTCAGACGAAAAAAAACCTCCGGGCCCTGCACAGAGAACCGACTTTCATAGCAGCGGATTTAGCAATGGATTCAATATAGTCATTCCACTTGAGGTCCGCTGAAAGTGTGAGACGAAGGAGGCGTAGTGTTTTACTCTCTGGGAGGCAAGCCTGGTCCATGCTAATAGGAGGTAGGTGCGATTGTCTCTGATGATTAATTGATAGTAGCTTCGTTTTAGAAGCATTAAAATTTACGAGCCATTTCTTACCCCAGTCCACTACTGATTGGAGGTCCTTTCTAAGCCCGACTGCAAGGTTAGCTTTGTCGCCCACACCAGATCTTTGATCGAGGCGAGAGTAAACTGTGGTGTCATCGGCGTACATCTTGTTCGGAAATTATCATTGTGGTCTTTTAGAATTATAAATGTCTTCGGGGGGCCGAGTTCGAATTCCAGCCGAATTCATTGCATTTACTTACGCGCAAATACCCTTAGGAAAGGTACTAATCCGTCTATTCCTTCCAGTTATGGGTTAAATAACAGGACAGATTGGGTTCTATAGCCTTGGTCGGCAACCAGTCTACCGCAGAAAGCTATGGCAACCTACTGCGGGATAATCTTCTGCCCAATCAGTCATGTCTCTTTCGAGACATGATCGCCCAAGCGTGTATCACGTATGGCACTTAACTGACTGACTGAGTGCCTTAGCAATGTAAAAATCATTTTTGCCGAACTTACCTCCCTTGTAGGTCGCATCTGCTTCAAGCCATGCAAATCATCAGCTGGCCTAAAGCGTCGCCTTAAAGCCGAGGCCCCTTTACTAGTTTCCCAGGTTATTCAACAATGAAAAACTTATCAGGTGGCAATTATTTACAATCATCATAAAAGTGTCAAATTTGATTTCATCTGAAAAAAATCACTATTTTGTACAAAATTATTTTTTTTGCAGTGTATAATTTCCTAAATCTGTTTTTTCTTTTTTTCATCCAGAGCGTCCAGCCGAACAAGTATGACGCAATTGCATCTATTCATGCGGGCTGGACTGCAGAAAATGCTCATGAAGGTCCCTCTTTTCTTGTATGGCATCGACTCTACACTTTAATGTAAGCACTGCCAAACCGGCTATAGTTTTTATAATGTTTTGTCGGCAAACATGGATAAACGTGCCCGTAAGAAGACGCAGGGTGAAAAGGACGTTTTTACACCGACACCGCTTGTTTAACTACTTTCTTCACTCCTTCGGCAATGTTTATTGTTTTAAAAAGCGATGATTAGAATTGTAATAAAACCTAAACACACACACACACACACATATATTATAAATTATAGTTTAGAACATGTACAAATTATCATCTACCACAACGTGTACACTTTGTTTCGACATTGAAAGAACAATGTCTCATCAGGTAGTGTGAAAAGACATTGTCCTTTCAATGTCGAAACAAAGTGTACACGTTGTGGTAGATGATAATTTGTACATGTTCTAAACTATAATTTATAATAAATATTCATAGCTCTATTTTTATATTGAGCACTCTTTTAAATTAATGTTTTGAACGTTGTTAATTTTTTCTTTGTTTCTTATTCACTTATATATATATATATATATATATATATATATATATATATATATATATAAACTACCCAGCAATTTTAAAAATTTATGAAAATGTTTTCCATAATCTAATATTTTATTGAATTTTTGATACTTTGGCTTTAATTTTAATAGACTTCAGTCAGTCAGTAAGTGCCATACGTGATGCACGCTTGGGCGATCATGTCTCAAAAGAGACATGACTGATTGGGCAGAACATTTGCCCGCAGTAGGTTGCCATTACTTTCTGCGATAGACTGGTTGCCAATCAAGGCTAGAGAACCCAATCTGTCCTGCTGTTTAATCTATAGCAGGAGGTAAAAGCGACGGATTAATTGCATTTCCCAAGAATATTTGTGCGTAAGTAAATGCGACAAACTCGACTGAAATTCGAACGCGGCTCTCCGATTTCTCGTTACGAGCCGATATTTACACCACACACATTTTTAGTTGTCAATTCTTAAGAGCAAAATAATGCATAAATCCATTTTGATCGTGTCAATTAGCTTTTCGTTCGTTTCCGTGTTTGTCTTTTGTTTTGATTTGTTTGCTTTTTTTAAGAATTGTATTTGGCAATCCTAATTCTTTCTCGCTTTTATCGTACAGGATGGAAGAAGCTCTCCGTGAAAAAGTTCCTACGGTTACCATTCCATACTGGGACCCGACTTTAGACAGTACTCTAGAGAATACCCGAGATTCCATCATTTGGGCCGATAACTTTCTGGGTACCAGTAACGGCGTTGTTAAATCGGGTCCGTTCGCGAAATGGAAGACTCCCGCTGGTCCTCTGATTCGAAACGTGGCCTTTATCGAAAACTTACCGACCAAGGAAAGTATTAGTGATGTCCTGAGTCGTGTTCGCTTGCAACAGATCAGTGAGCCCAACGCAAACGAACGCTATAACTTCGAATTTCAACATAATAACATGCATGATTTCATTGGGGGTCAAGTCGGCTTCATCGAGACGGCACCAATGGATCCGACTTTCTGGTTGATCCACAGTTACGTTGATATGATTTGGACGCGTTTCAATGAACGCCAACGACAACTAGGGATCGATCCACGCACTGATTATCCCAGCAACTTCGGTGCGGATAAATACGCCCCCAATATAAGCATTGGCATCAAAAATATCACCATAATGCAAGCTTTAAATGAGGCCATGACCTACACTTCAATTTACAAATATGACTACGAATCCCTCGAGGGAGATTGTACAAACAATCCTCGTAAATGCAACTCACCTTATTTAAGATGTGTGAACAAAAAATGCCAAACAGTGACTCGAAAATCGACCGGCTGTGGTTCACTAATGCCCTACCAGAACCAGTTCTGTATCGACGGTGTGTGTGATCTTAATGAATGGGCTTTCCTCCCGGTGGAGATTATCCATGAACGTACATTTGATTCGACAAATTTCGGCAACTTTCCGGTCATCGGAGGTCACGCGAACCTGCTGGGTGACATTTACCAAACCAACCTTCCGACAGTGACTGCGGCGAAAAACGTCAGTGAACGGGGGTGCAAGTCTAAGAAATGCTGTGGTCCGGCCGGACGAATCACCGTCCAAGCAAGTGGGATCAGTTATTTTGGAAACTATCAAGAAATGACCATAGTCGACAGCAGATTGGCAGTGTCTTCGGAGATAGCATACGTCGGCATTAAAAAACCAACTAAAAACGGTATCATTGTTTTTATAACTGCTTCCGAAAGGTGTGGTCGGATATGCCGGCCGGTCTGTATTATTCCGGGTACAAACCCACCCCAATACAGGAATTGCACTGGGTGGGTGAGGCTAACATCGGACCTACCGCACTATCATGGAAGAACTTTAGAAGAGGCGTACATGAAAGCTTGGGACTATAGCAATTCTCTTCGGCCTCGCCTCAGGCATGAGAATATTCCAATTACGTTCTACTGTGATGATAGCAGATGGCCTTTCAACTCTGTTGCTAATCCAGACACCTTAAGAACCACGACGACCACCACAACTACGACGACGACGACGACCACAACTACGACACCCATACCAACGACGTCGCCAACAACGACTACGGCTCCCAAGCCAAATCAAAGTAAGTCTAATTCGATTCATTCATTAATCTAAGTTTGGGTGGTTAAAGATTTACTGTGCGTCGCTACATAAATACACAAACTACCGTCAAGTTGAAAAATGGATTTCTGTGGTATTTTAAACTTAAAAAAAATAATAGTTGTTTAAAAAAAATGAAATTATACTTTAAATCGGCTAATATTCCTTAAAGTTTCAGAAAAGTATATTTTATTTGGGGAATTTTTTTTATAATACTTTGCTAAAAATGGAGCTAAATTAAAAAAAAAATAGAAATTTCTAAAAACAATTTCTTCTAGTCAATTTAAATTAGTTTTGAAATACAGAATTTTGTTTTTCTTGAAAATATTAAATTTAGTATTTCGGAAATGAGGTTGTATTTACACTATTTACATTATTCGGACTATTGTCCTAATCTTTGTTGCCATTTGTTCGACGTTTCGGCCGTTGTATTCTCCGGCCTTCTTCAGGTACTAGGAATTATGAACCGAACCCTTTATTACAATCACTGGAGTATATCATCCTCATTCCTTGCGTAAATCCTCGATAGAAAGTCATGAGTTACCTCCCTCTAACCCTGCAAGTTACTTGTTCACCACTGCTGTAGCCTGGTATTGGACTCACAACTCTAAGAGTGAAGTCAAGAACTAACCAACAAAGATGAGGACAATAGTCCGAATAATATAAATACTATATTAAATTTAATCAAATTGACTTTACGCTATTTCGGACTAGCAGTATAGCCCGGCATTGCTCGGGTGTAATGAAAGCTTTAAAATTAATCCATGGTCCTGGAGTTCAGACTCTTTGGATGTTGGCACGAAAGACTAAAAAGCAATAGCTGTTTCCAGTTAAAACGAAACCGTAAACTGAAAGAAAAATGAATGGATGTAAGTCAAATTTTGATTTCCTGCTATCGATATCAAATAAGTTTTTTCGTCGTAAACTGAATTCTGAAGGCTAAATAAGTCCTCTGAGTAAATGGCATCATGGCTGAGACTAAGATCTACAATTATATCTACTTAGAGCCAAACCCGAAGCAAAAACAAAAATAAAAGGGCTGAAAAAATACAGACATACAGGCAGATAAACAGACACACACACAAACTTCTTGCCTTTTATATATATATATATATATATATATATATATATATATATATATATATTATCGATTTTCTGCACTATTGTAAGAACTGCAACCTTGAAACTTCTGAATATCGTTGCTTATGTCTTTGTCTATGAGTGTATGAAATTTGATTAAAATCGGACCACTCCTTCTATAACCCGATCTTTTCGATTATCGATTTTCGATATTTATCGGGGGTACCTCGTCACAAAACCTAGCTAAGAACACTCGCAGACGCTTATAGTACAACTGTGTAAATTTTCAAGAAAATCGGTTCAGCCGTTTCGGAGTCTATAGGTAACGGATGCACACACACACACACACACACACACACACACACACACACACACACAAAGTTCCATTGATAAATAAGTTTAGATTAGATAGATAGATATCATGAGGTACTAAAAACGTAAAATGAACTTTGGAAAAACGGACAATACCTGTATTCACATCACTTTTTGTAGCTTAGGAACATACAGTGAATGTTTAAGATTGTATTGCATCAATAATTAAAGTGTGGAAGACCTTTCTTGAAAATCATCATTCAAAATCGTGAATCTGATATCAAGAACTGATCACTGCCATTGGCAGATTTACAACTCTCTCAAAGGCGAGGTAGACCAATCATTCTCAGTCCTTACTAAGCAGTGGATCAAACATGAGCGGGAAAGCTTTTACAGAAATAAAACTACTTCATCAACATCATTTTATCATTTTAATTTCATCTTTGTGTGTCATAAAGATAACCGGGACCTGGTTTCAACATAATGCAACTTCGAAAAACTCTAAAAGGCTCCCCGTAGAAATTGTTAACTAATATTAATCCCGACCAAATCTTACCCAACCAATGTTTAAAAAAAAGCTCTTGAAACTCTTTCATCCCCCTCTCTTCATTTCAACGTCAAGTCTCTTTAAGAGATCATGGTACTCC
This sequence comes from Ascarosepion bandense, assembly GCA_037127315.1. NCBI lineage: Eukaryota > Metazoa > Mollusca > Cephalopoda > Sepiida > Sepiidae > Ascarosepion > Ascarosepion bandense. The sequence goes on from JBBBDQ010000418.1 coordinate 84,976, forward strand.
TCATCTTCCTTTCCTATTTTTAAACTGTATAATGCAATGAAGGTTTTAAGGAAAGAGCGATTTTCCATTGCCTTCACTACTTTAAATTCCAAGTTTTCCTTCTTCTAGACTGGTTGCTGAATTGACTATTTAACCCATATCTGGTGGGGTGAATTTATGTCTCTTGTGTGTATCTGTGCGAAGGGGACATAGACGGTCTGAGGTGCAATTTAATCTTTGTATGCCGATTTAAATTCTCTCCCTGTCAACTGATAGGTTAATTCATCTTCAGACAACGAGATCGTATGCTGTTTAAGTTAAATCTGTCATAACGATGGAGCTATCGGTAACCATAGGATAATATTGAAATCATCAAGTGACAATCTTATTCACCCTTTCTTTACAACATACGCTCAATTGGCCTGTGCAAGCGTGCCTCTATCTTTGATAGTGAAACTTGTAAAACTACAGTCAATTGCTTACTTTGACGAAGCGTTAATTCCATTTTTTCTGAAAAATGCTTCCGTGCGCTGTTTACAAACCGATGCCTTGTTAGTTTGTTTTAAATACTTTTTTCAATAAATTTTTAAAAAGAATTTAAATCTTTTTTATTGCGCCCTCGAGACCGATGTCATAAATGTTACGTTATTTCTGGTCTCAGTTTTGAATAAATCATTTATGAAATACACCGCAAAACGAAAAGACTGTGTAGGGTAAAAACCTGTCTTCCATAATGGAGTGAACCTTTTGTCTTTTACAGAAGCGGGGTGTACAAGACCGACTCCAGAGATTTCTCCCACTGAATCAAATACAGGTACATTTGGTTGAAATAAAAAAACAAAACAAAAATCAAGCAGGTTTGATCTGAGAAGAAATAACAGAGTCGTTTACTAATTCAGGATTTAGACTAAAATTTGAAATGCACTGGTAACGGGGAAAGGTTTTACAGATTTGGTTTTAGTTCAAACTGAATTGACAGCGTCTTTTCGGGTTTTTTCCCGTTGTTCCAACTGAACAATCGAAATCAGGTCCATTCATTTCATGTCACGTTCTAAATCCACTACAAATTGTTCTTTTTTTTTTTTAAGTTTGAAGAAATAAAATATGCGAACGTCCTTTTCTCTTTCGCCATTTTGCTCACTCATTTCAACACCCACTGCATGTTAGTGTCAGATTTTCTTTTCACAAATCATTTTAAACTAGGTACCACCACGATCTTAACAAAAAAAAAAAAGGGTAAATGTTCGTTTTAGGTACCAACGGCTTTTCCCCTTCAAATTTATCCAAAATAGCATTATTTCTGTGCAAATGTATATGCTGAATTCAAATCAACAATTAATTATTGAAGAAACTTACCTTTTTTTTTTATCTAAATGTCCATAAAAAAACGAACTATATCTCGCACTTTTTCTCTCCCGTAACTTTCACGAAGTCATATAATTAACTGCAGAATGACGTTCTACGTAGGCAGCAATTTTCTGTCGATTTTTGGTCGATTTTCTTCCTTTACTGAAACTTCCGGCGAGGTACTTCCTGTAATGAAAGTAATAAGCGTAGAAATACAATAGCGCATTACTTTCATTACCGGAAGTACATCGCCGAAAGTATCAGTAAATGAAGAAAAATCGACCAAAAATCTGCCACAATTCGTTGCCTACGCAGTACGTCATTCTGCAGTTAATTACATGACTTCGTGAGAGTTACGGGAGATAAAAAGTGCAAGATATAGTTCGTTTTTTTTGTTTTTATGGACATTTAGATAAAAAAAAAAGAAGGTAAGTTTCTTCAATAACTAACACTTGATTTGAGTTCAGCATATACATTTGCACAGAGATGATGCTATTTTGGATAAATTTTAAGGGGAAAAGCCGTCGGTACTTAAAACAAAAATTTACCCCCCCCCCCCCAAAAAAAAACAAACAAACAAACAAACAAATGAAAAATACATTTTAAATAATTGAAATGTCTTATTTGAAGTTAAATTTTGCCTTCATATGAAAGTTAATAGTTTAAAAATAATCCGTAAAAAAAAAAAAAAAAAAAAATATGTATATAAATAAAATGTTTAGACATTTTAAAACCATTGACCATGTCATTCAACGACTCATGGAAACTCCATTATAACTATGTAAAAAAAATCGATATTATCCCCAAAATTAAAAAAAAGAAGATCAGATATAGAAAGACTGTAAGTGAATCCCACCCCCTACACACACATAAGCACACCAATAGAAATTCTACAAAATTTTCTAATAAAATAACCTATTCACTCTATAATTCATTTATAAGCACTGGAATTTTCGTTTAAATCGGATAATTTCCTCATATTATGCATTTTTAAAAAGAGAGGTAGATTTTTTTTTATTTCGTGAGGAAAAAAAGGATTTATTTTGGTGGTACCTATTTTAAGCCAATATTTTCTCGTTTTAGAATCATAACGGGATTAATATTTTCTAAAATTAATAAAAGTAGCTTTACTGTTTCCTAATCTGCTTCCGCTTCCATTATTTTTCTTCTAACTAAAATGCTAAACGCTTTCCTGACTCACGCATTAGTATTTTTTTCTAATTATAGTTAAAATATTTAATCGCATTCCGGGTCATTTGGGATTAAGGCTTTCAAATGAAAAATGATTTATCATTTGTTCTTGAAACAAAATGTCTCCTTACAAAAAACGTTCCGATGATATTTACTCTTCTCCTCCACCCTGTGACACAGGATCTTTTTAATGTGGAGAACCTGAGCGCGTACGCCCAGGTACGGGTCAAAACATTACCTATCCAGCTCGGTGGATAGGTTCAGAACCGGTCTAAACTGGTCTTAAACTGGTCATTTCGGACCCAACCGGAAGGCCGATTCTAAATGAAATTACGCGACTTATTTTTCTAATATTGTTTCATTCCAATCTTTCTGTTTTCTGTTCATCAATTCCTCCTTCATCCCCTTGTCTCATTTTCATGATTTTACAAATGAAGTGCTTATATTTGCATTAACAAGATTGTTAATGAACAAAGAGTTCGTGAAAAAACATTACTTATAATCAGAAACCTTTAAAATGTTTGAACTTTAAACTGTGTAACGTTTTAGAAAATTCCAGAAAAATTGTCATTTTAAATTTTAGAAAATAAATATCGCTTTTCAAACTACATTTAGCTCAAAATATTATTCATTGACTTCATAACAATTGTCTTTCAACGCTCACTAAAAACTTTCTATTCCCCCCTCCCCCTAGTAAGCAAAAAACAACGGCCTTTTTTTACCGAGCGATTTTTCTAATTGGCCACGCCAGATTTGAAGAAAAGAAAATTAGCATAGCTTCTGATACTACTAGCGGTTCTTTTTTGTGCTAACAATTCTGTAATTTTTCTTCGGCAAACCACGAACTCTTTTTCGAGGTAGGCGATTTTTTCTTTCGTTACAAATACATGATAATAAATATTCAGAATAAATTTGAAGCATGTACGGACTAAAACAATAAAATCTCGTTCCATTGTTCGTTCAAGAACTCTAAACATAAATAACTTCACAATTCAGCGCTTAAGCGTTGTGTTAAATAAATAAATAAATAAACAAATGAAAGTCGACCGTAATCATCGCGAACGACTTTTCCTTAGCTTCATAGTACGTGCTTTGCCGGGGCTACATACAATTTTTTTATTTTTTTTATTTTTATTTATTTTTATTTATTTTCATTTTTTTCCCCCCCCATAATGGTTCCTCCTGTACAAGGGATAGTTTACATGAATGGGTGGGGAATACAACGGTTGATTCTAGACTTGAACGGGTCATAATTTTAGTGATCGGGGAAACATTCTCTTGGGCGTTTGTTTCATGGAGCAGTCGTTCACAGGAAGAAGCTGTTTGAGTAAAACTTACTTCTTGCTAATGGAATACGGAGGGAGTGTTGATGGTTTGCTATTATGCAAGTGGCATGGCTGGTTCTAGCTGTGAAAGTCAGACCAAGTGGAATCAGGTGATGCAGTCCGTCTGAGCACTTCCCACAGTAATAGCGACAGGGTAGTGAGAGACTCACTATATCCCACCGGTGTGTGTACGTGTGTGTGTGAGAGAGAAAGAGAGATAGATAGAGAGATAGATAGAGAGGGAGAGAGAGGGGGGGAGGTTGGAGTGTGAAAAATAATTCTTCTCCAACAAAGGCCTCGCTACAAAAACTGGAAAGTGAGGTGTGGGCAGCTCCTGCCCAAATATGGCAACAGTACTTCATTTTCGGTCTGAACTGACTCTTATAAAAGTAGAAAATAGCACGAGGAATCAGGTATGGAGAGTTGATCATTTTACCTGCATCTTTAGCGGTGAATCGTATATAGGAATTCCACCTGAGGTCGGATGTGAGTCTGAGGCCCAGTAACTTCTCGAGGCATGGGGCTGTTTCGAGAAAAAATTTAATTTATCGTGACTGGTAGTAAATTCTGGGTCTGATCGGCGGTGATGGAATGTTAGTGTTAGATCAGAAGAGAGATCAGCTGCCAATATCTGGCCGTCAAGACTTTTCGAGGTTTGCGCGTATATCGTCGTATAATCGGATATTGACAAGTGATATTCTTAGGGAGATCATTTATGTAAATCAGATTGCGAGTTGGTCCGAGAAGTGACTTCTGGGTGGGGGACGCCTGCTTTGACCGCCAGGGTGTCAGAGAATTGGCCATTAATAACTGCTTTACCTGTTAGGAAAGATTTTATAATAGAATAAAAAACTCTTTCAATGATTCCATAGCCGGAGAACTTGTGAAGTAAATCTAATGCTATTGTCTTTATGATATGCATGTAGTCAAGGGCCTCACTAACTCTGTGTGTAATAGGAGTTAGGACGTCAGAAGTGGAACAGAATGACCGAAACCCGTGCTGCTATTCGTACAAGAGGTTCTTCCTGTCCAGATACCCGACGATCTTTTTGTTGATGACAGCCTCAAAAGTTTGTTAATGATACTGAGGAAATTAATGGGTCTGTACTGGGAGGGGGTCGGTTTCCTGTGTCCTTGAAGACCGGACATGCGCTGTTTAGCTTCCACGTGCTTTGGAAAGGTTTTTCCTTCAAGCGGCGGTTAAAGAATTTTACTAGAATCGGGGATAATTCTGGGTTGATATTCTTAAGGACGACCACTGGTAATATATTCGGGCCAGTAGCTTTTTGGGGGTCGAGATTTTTGTTGAATTCTCTGACTGAAATGAGTAAATTACTGAGGTTGTAGAAGGTTGAGAGGAAGATGGCCTTTGTCATCTAACGTTGAGTTTGAGGCAAAGATCGAAGCGAAGAACTTCGCCTTATCTACCAAGGAGTATATGACATCGATGCCATTTATGATAGAATTAAGGGCTAGACTACACGGTTCTTTTGCGATAGATAGAGTTTGGAATAGTGGTTCCGGTGAGTTTGGCTGCAACGTATTCAGGGATGAGCTAGACATGACTGTGTTTTTTTTTGTTTTTGTTTTTTGCTGAATTCTTTGGAGGTATAAAACATTCCATTACAGAAAGGATCCATTTAAGCATCAGTTTCGGAGGCGGCATGTTTGAAGAAGTTTCAGAGGGAAGCTTTCGTCATATAGGACCGAAAATATCCCCATTGTCTTCTTACAGCGAATAATCGTTCTATGAAATGATAAATCAAGAGATGTTTTTTGATTTGGAGTCATTCTGAGCACTGATTAGGGAATGATCAGGCGTCCCAATGGTGGGGAAGGGCTTTCTTGAGCGTTTGTCAGGGCATGATGTTAGAAAAAGGTCGATCTCCCGTCGCATCCTGAGTTCTTCAATGATTTAGGTCAGATCATAAGCAATGGAGAAATCTCTTCAATATTTGCCTTCCCCATCGGCTTTGTTAGTGTCTCTTTGTGGTGAACGTTGAAGTCACCACATATGTGAAAGTTGGCCAAGGGAAATTCAGTGAAGATATTGACAAACCTCTCTGATATTCGATCGAAGATTACCGACCCTTCATCCCGAGGACGATACAGAACAAAAACGAATGTGGTTCTATGGATAAGTGCTACGCAGAAACACATATTGGAGATTAGGGTCCTCGTTTTTTCTTTGTGTCCCCGTCGTCCTTGATGCACTGCGCTCATGATCGTGGCGATTTAGTTGATCATATTTTGTTTTAATGCGTGAGTAGACCGGGATTGTGAGCTCCTTCAATCGGACAGAAACAGGTTGTCAAGTTTAGATTAAAGAAGAGAGAGTTCCACTTCTAGAAAGTTGGAACGTAGATTCTTTGCATTTGGTTAGGAGATGGTATATCGGGAGTCCACATTTTATTTCTTTGTGTGATAGTTTTGTTCGTTTTCACTTTGATCATAGTTTTACTTATCCTTGCCACCCAAGGCTATAGAATCCAGTCTGTTGTACTATTCACCCATAGGGGGAAGAGTCTGATTAATACCTTTCTCAACGGTATTAGCGCCGAAGTGAATGTAATGAACTCGACCGGAATTCGAACTAGGCTTTACGATTCCTCAATGCGAGCTGCATACCATTTCTCCCCCACCACCCCATGTTTAAAAACGACCTCTAATTCTGGAAAAACAAAAACAAAGAAAAGTAGTTTTTCTTCAGAAAAGGCCGGGGAAATAGTGATTCTCTCTTTATTTATTTTGTTTTATTTTATTTATTTATTTATTTATTTATTTATTATTTATTTTATTTTTATTTATTTATTTATTCATTTATTTATTTTTTGATCGCTTTATGTTTAGGTTTATACCTAAGTATTTTATTTTATATTAATAACATTTCTTTTTATTTTCCACAGGCTGTATGATACGGAACACGTGCCGTATTTCTGCCCCCTGTCACTGTCGCACCATGCAGAAATATCCATGCAATAATAAGTGTAATAAATACGCCGTTTGTATCTTTGGAAAATACTTCCCTGCGTCTTGCCATATAGGTCACATCTACGATGCCAACCTGAAGGAATGTGTACGTGGGGTCTGCCGGAAGTACTATGCTGCAAAACATTTTACAGACAAATATCTGAAAACAAACAGAATAAAAAATATAAGTAAAAAGTAAATAAATGGTGACAAAATATACAAGCAGCCATAAAAAAAGAACATGACAGAACGAATAAGGATGAATTTTCATTTTCATATAATTATACAAAGTCATCAATATTTAAAAGAAATTATCACAAGAGACTGTTATCAAGTTATTATATTAGCAAAGCAAAAACACTTTCTGAAAACCTTACGCAATATTTTGTACGGTGAGAAAAAGAAAAGCAAAAGATGGATTATATTGCTCAAACTTCCCCACTAACCAGAATCTGTGATCACGGTGTTTTCGAATGCTAACACTTATAACGCTCTCACAGACAGCTCACACCGTCTCCATCCAACTACAAAACGAGGTAAAGGTAGCAACTTATCTTGTGAAAAATGAAAAATACCTATTGGTGATTTGCTCTGAATACTATTGCCAAACAGTCGCTGCAACGCAGTTACAATCTGCTTATATATATATATATATATATATATATATATATATATATATATATATATATATATTCCTCGCCAGTAGCACGACGAAGAGTTTCATCTCAAGCACAATCCTCAGGTGCTGAATTGGGACGCACCTGAAAATTGCGCTGTGTATGAAATTCCAAGTCGTGCTACTGGAGAGGAAAAATATATTTATTAATTTATACTTTATAGCTCTGTTATATTGCATCGAGCATTATTTTTTGAACATCAGCACTCAATGTGCGATATATTTATATAATAAGATATTTAGATAGTAGTTCTTCGTTTAGACATGTTTTATTAAACAGAACGGACAAAGAAAGACTTTTGTTTGTTTATCTTGGTTTCGGATAAGTCATTAGATGTCAGGTAGAAACTTGAAGAGGAGTTTGCTGAAATTGTGCATATGTTCCGTGTACTTTCGGCCATCATTTTTTAATTTTCAAGGAAAGAAAGTAAAACTCAAAAGATAGCCTATTGATCCGGTCTAGCTAATTGTCCGAAGCCAAAAACGAACGTGGATTCATACGGAATATATATCATCATATGGTGATGGAATCGATTATAGCGACTTATTCGACACTAAGAAACATGCACCAGACAACTTATTATTCAGCATCAGGAGAAAACTTAACAAAATGCTCAACGGATATTCCTTGTTTGTTCTGTGTAAGATTGGATAACGATTTTATTTTATATATATATATATGCAACTTGTTTTATATATTATATTGTTTACATATTATATATGCGTGGTACTTATTTAATGCCTCTAAGCATAACCTGACACTAAGCAACGAAACAATAGAAATAGACACAGTCTCAGATTTGAATCTAGTCTCACTGTTTTGTTGGTTAGCATAATCGACTTATAAAACAAAACAAAAATTCCAATTCGACTCAACAGGAATTGGTAGCGCTCCCTACAACCTGGCGAGAGCCATAAAAAGATTTTGACAACACTCTTTGAACCAATCAAACCTTTAGATATTTAAACTTCATGCAATCTGCTCTCTCTCTCTCTCTCATATATATATATATATATATATAATTCCAGGTGAAGAGGACTCAAGGTTTTACTATTTTGAGTGCCCTGATATTTATTTTATTATGAATAGTGTTCAATATAATAAATATTATAGAGCTTAATATAATTGTATAGTTATGAATTAATTGTACATTGCGACACGGAAATTTCTATGTTTCGAGATAGATTCTCATCATCAAGTTTGATGTTGGTTGTGCAGATGATGTCTGTATGTCTGTTTGCGAGCGGTAATTTTTGATATTTTATTTTTGCTTGATCACCTTCAGATCGAACTTAAACTGCCTTTGTCTACAGAATCTACAAATATATTTATCGATTTATGTTGCTGAATTAAAGAATACAATTCTGGCGATTAGAATTTATTTGTGGGTGGGTCTTCATAAAAATACATTTGCTAATCGCATGTGACTTTTTTTTTACGTTTGTTCAGATGAAACTGGAATATGCTAAATTGATTGAACCAAGGAATATTGGAGGAATGTAAGAGTAAGTCATCAAAGGTTGACCATATTGGAGGAATGTAAGAGTAATTCATCAAAGATTAACCATAAAGTGAAAATAAAGCCCTGCGGATTAACTAACCTGATAATCTCAGGGGAACAGATGGACGAGAAAGAAAAGGTTTCAATTCCCTTCAATTGATTTCAATTTCATTTCGTCTCTTTGCTTATTTTGCCAGTTATATTAAAAAGAACATTTTTTCCTTTCTTTCTTACGCAGCCAAAATCAGGCGGAAAAGTCCTTTGGTCACTAAAAAACCGACCTCCGTCTGTTTATGTCTCTATCGAAGTATTTCCAATGAATTCCCGGTTATATGAAAACGTATAAAAATATGATTTTCTGTAAATTATATTTAGACTATTTTCTAATAAAAAAATTAATCAAATTTAAATTGTCTTGTCTTCAGTGGTTATTACCTTTGTCTTAAGGCAGAGGCACTGTATTCGATATCGTTTGTCTGTCTGTCTGTTTGTTTGTCTGTCCGTGATCAAGATTCGGTGGATGGATTGGAATGAAATTTCAGAGATGATTAGCTTCATGACTGGCACGAAATGATTAAATTTTTGGTTCGATCCGATACACGATAAAAGTTTTTGGGTTATTTTTTCTGTTTTTTTTACTAATATTTTTTCGTACGTTTCACATGCCAAATACTGAATTACTTCCCTTAGATTGCGTTACATCATTACATTTTCTGAACGCACTATTTTTCCATGAACTTATTATTATTTATAATGTAAATTTAATATTTATTATTCAAAAGGAAAAAAAAGAAAGTGGTCAAGTTCATTACATTTATTCTCAATTTAATGGCCATCTCATTGCTAATCGCCGAGGTAATGTCGGTATTGCCTTGGCGGAGGTTTGAAGTCTTTGACTACAATTGTTTATTATATGAATTCACCAAATAAAACAGTATTAGTCAAACTGATTTCAGATCAGTCAGTCAGTTAAGTGCCATAAGTGAAACACGCTTGGGCGATCATGTCTCGGAAGATTATCCCGCAGTAGGTTGC
>JBBBDQ010000418.1:100000-102500 GCA_037127315.1 Ascarosepion bandense
TAGCCCTACCATTTCGTAATCTAATCTTCAGGTCTAAGATGTTTTTGTCTGATTCTTTCTCCCTGATTATGTCTATTCCTTTCAATGTGGGCCGTTCGGGTGCCTCTGATGAATTTCCGACATTTTTATGGGCTGCTAATTCTTCCGGCTCCATTAGGTTGGAGTTTATAACACTAACCAAGTGATTTCTATCATCTATATCTACTGGAGAAGCAATATGGTCTTCGTTCACATCAACAGCGCGTGATAAGAGATCCGCGCAAACATTATCCTTACCCTTAAGATACTGTATGCTGCAATTGTAGCCAGACATGCTCAGAGCCCAAGTCTGTATCTTCTTATTTTGTATGGGCGAGTTAAGTGCTCCAGGGGCCTATGATCAGTGTATATTGTGAATGTTGCGCCATGCAGGTAGTGATTCAGTTTTTGAAGAGCATAGTGTATGGCATAAGCCTCTTTCTCTATAGTTGACCACCTCGTTTGTGTGTCACTTAATTTATGGGACAATAAATAAATTGGTTTTTCTACATCCTTCCTATTTTCCTTATCGTACACCACCTGGGATAGGCATGCGCCAATCGATTGATCGGATGCGTCAGTATATAACCTTATACGCCTTATTTGGGTTGGGATAGGCTAGTGTTATCATCTCCGCGAGCTTCGTTTTTAGTGTATCGAAAGCGGTTTGGCAAGCATCGTCCCATTGGAATCGTGCATATTTCCTTGTCAAATTGACCAGCGGTTCGGCTATATCAGAGAAATTTCTAATAAAGCGGCGATAGTATGAGGTCATCCCGATAAAAGCTCTTACTTGCCTAACAGTGGTTGGAGTAGAAACTGACTTTATAGCCTTGACTTTATTGAGGTCTGGTTGTATTCCCTCTTCACTTATCTTGAACCCCAGGTATTGGGTCTCTTTCTTAAAGAACTCACACTTAGCTGGCTTCAGTTTAAGGTTGTGCTTACGTAGACTACTCAAGACTGTGTCTATATGTTTTAAATGATCTTCCACCGTATTTGAAAATATCAGAATATCATCTAAATATGCCAGAGCAAAATCTTCCTGTCCCTGTAAAACAACTGACATTAATTCCTGGAAGATGCCGGGTGCGTTTGCAAGTCCAAATGGCATAACATTAAAATGAAACAGACCCTTGTGGCCGGTGAATGCACTTTTTTCTTTGTCATCATCATGAAGCTTAACTTGCCAGTACCCTGATTTTAAATCAAGCTTCGAAAAGTACCTTGCCGAACCAAGTGATGCCAGTATATCATCGATGACAGGAAGAGGTCGAGCATATTTCTTTGTAATCTTATTAAGTGCTCTAAAGTCTACACAAAATCTCTTACCACCGTCTTTCTTCTCTGCTAAAACTACTGGAAAACCCCACGGGCTATTGGATCTCTCAATTACACCTGCCTGCATCATTTCGTCGATTGCTGAATCCATTGTCTTTCTTTGTTTGAGGGGTGTGCGATATGGGCGTTTTCTTATGGGCTCATGCGTTCCAGTATCGATACGCATCTCCACAGTATCGGTTCTGCCCAGGTTCTTGTCGTCACTAACGAACATGTCCCTATTTCTTTTTAGCAATTTGTTAATTTCAGGCTTGAATTCCTCCGGTACATGTACCTGTTCCAAATCTACATCAGGACTTTTATTATTTTGTTTATCGGGCATAGTAATTTCAGTAATATTACCCGCCCTTTCCAATTTAGCCAGCGGACACCCCCGTCTCAAAGTGATTGTCTGGTTAGTGTTATTCATTATCAGCAACTGAAACTTACGAGACTTTGGCATTTTTACAACTGCGTTGGCTACTGATATACCACATAAGTTGCTAACATATCCACTACTCGCTGTTCGATTTCATATTCTTTGCCACGTCCATTTCTCAGCCTGGTTAATCCCAGACAAGCATGCAGGTGTTGAGGTCTTAATGTTACTTTTTGAGCTAACCTAACAATAGAGGAAATATGAACATCCTCCTCTAATGCCACGTATTCTTCACCAATCTTCAATGCCCCCAAATCGAAATACATTCTCACCCCGTTCTGCATCAGCCAATCTCGGCCAAGTATAACGTTTCTATTGAGATTTTTCACGACTAAAAAATCATGGGGTATGGACTTACTTCCTATCTGGACCTGTAGACGACAAAGGCCTTCAACGTATAACGGGGATCCATTCGCAGTTCGAAGTTTAATGTCCCTCTTTTGCAGTTCAAGTCCCAGTCGCAATTTTTTAAATACCCTACAGCTTATAACCGATACCTCTGCTCCCGTATCTACCAATGCCCTATAAGGTCTACGTTCTATTCTAATAAAGATGGAATTTGGCGCGCCCATATTACCAACTATGTGCGTTGGTACCGTCTTGTTCCGTTCGTTGGGCGTCGCACGAACGGACCTCTGCCGTTTCCCGGGGCGTGTCTACAAAATTTCGCTATATGGCCTTCTTTCCCACAATTCCAACACCTAACAACGCTCCCGTTCCTCT